>JAODAL010003923.1:0-165099 GCA_025379985.1 Phyllomedusa bahiana | reverse complement strand
TCCCCCCCCCCCTCTTTACTTTACAGCGGTAATGCTCCTTTAAAATTCTCAAACCCTAACTACATAAAATCTTCCAATCTTGATCAACTAAGTTGTAAGGATCACAGCTAATAGTAGAGGTTTTCTCTGTGAAGAAATAGAATAATTTCGCTGAGCTTTTTTGGCCACGGGCAGAGCGCAGGTCCATCCCTATGAGACGCTGAGAGACACTGAGTTGAAACAGGAAACGCTTTCATTAAAACGAGTAAAGTGATTTTCCAGCCAATCGCAACCATACACATCCCAGTAAATGACTTTGCACACAACATCTCACCCTGCTCTATTCTGTAAGCTGATTTGCTGGCCGCCAAAATGCCCAGGAAGCGGCGAAAATGGCGCGATATTAATAGATGATCACAGATTTTAACCTTAAAATATCGCATGATCTAAAAATTTCGATCAACATAAAAACTGTGCCGATTTCAACTTTGTCGATAATTATCGCTCAACACTAATCCTTACCATCAAAGGCTCTGTGAAGATGCCCGACGGCCACTTAGTCACGCCCCCTAGGAGCAAGCCCGGCAGTGGTCCAGTGGGTCCACTACCTGCTTTACCCCTCACCCCTTACAGTAAAAATCAGGTCATGGACTCCGCTGACATCTTGCCCTCTGTTTTTGGTTTAATGTGCAGGTCTTGTTTGTGGCAGTTCCTTTTTTGTGTGTGGGAGTGTTTTTTTTTCCCTTTTGCAGTTCTTTTGTGGGTTAAGAGTGTCCGTCTGTCCACTGGCTCATGGTTCACGCAGAGTGTCCGTATCTCTGCCCCGCTGGCTCATGGTTCACCCAGAGTGTCCGTATCCCTGTCCGCTGGCTCATGGTTCGCCAAGAGTGTCCATATCCCTGTTCCGCTGGTTCATGGTTCGCCCAGAGTGTCAGTATCCCGGTTCCGCTTGCTCATGTTTCACCCAGAGTGTCAGTATCCCTGTCCGGTGGCTCATGGTTCACCCGGAATATCAGTATCCCTGTCCGCTGGCTCATGGTTCCCCCGGAGTGTCAGTATCCCGTCCGCTGGCTCATGGTTCTCCCAGAGGGGTCAGTATCCCTGTCCGTGGCTCATGTTTTCACCCAGAGTGTCAAAATCCCTGTCCGCTGGCTCATGGTTCGCCCCAAGTGTCAGCATCCCTATCCGCTGGCTCATGGTTCACCCAGAGTGTCAGTATCCCTGTCCGCTGGCTCATGGTTCACCCAGGTGTCAGTATCCCTGTCCGCTGGCTCATGGTTCGCCCAGAGTGTCAGTATCCAAGTCCGCTGGCTCATTTTTTCCCACCCAGAGTGTCAGTATCCCTGCCCCTTTTGGCTCATGGTTCGTCCAGAGTGTCTGTCTGTACCGCTGGCTCATGGTTCACCCAGAGTGTCTGTACGTCCCACTAGCTCATGGTCCCGCCCAAAGCGTCCGTGAGCTCATGGTCCCGCCCAGAGTGTCCGTTAGCTCATGGTCCCGCCCAAAGCGTCCGTTAGCTCATGGTCCCGCCCAGAGTGTCTGTTAGCTCATGGTCCCGCCCAGAGAGTCCGTTAACTCATGGTCCCGCCCAGAGAGTCCGTTAGCTCATGGTCCCGCCCAGAGCGTCCGTTAGCTCATGGTCCCGCCCAGAACGTCTGTTGGTCCCACCCAGAGCGTCCGCTGGCTCATGATCCCGCCTAGAGCGTCCGCTGGCTCAAAGTCCCGTCCAGAGCGTCCGCCTAGCTCATGGTCCCGCCCAGAGCATCCGCCTAGCTCATGGTCCCGCCAAGATCATCTGCCAAGCTCATGGTCCCGCCTAGAGCGTCCACCTAACTCATGGTCCTGCCCAGAGCGTCTGCCTAGCTCATGGTCCTGCCCAGAGTTCCCCCCCATTCTGCCTAGTGCCCTGTTTGTTCCTCCTGTGTACCTCCATTTCCTAGGTATTCCCAGTTTTTGGGCTATGCAGCCTGTAGTTTGGTTTTGGGGTGACCCCCGGAGTGTTTTCGCTCCCCAGACCTAGGTGGAATTTCCATGGATTGGTGGATTGGAGGAAGAGGAGGGGGCTTAAGGAGGGGGATGAAGGAGGGGGGTACTGTCATGGTCCGTGCCGCGTTCCTGTCCTTCGCCGCGGCCTCTGCTGTCGCGGTGTGCGTTCCTGGCGCCACTGTTTGCCCGCCTGCGGTTGCTGTGCGGCTTTTCCCGTGCTGGCCATGCTGCTCCTCCATTTTGGCTGCTGCCCTATTTCCCTGTCTCTCTATAGAGGGCGGCAACCACATCATGCACTCATTTATACCCACAGTGTGCAGCAGGTGGACTTCCCTGCCAATCCCCTTCCACCTGTGTGTTTATAAGCCTGCTCCTCTGTACACTCCCTGCCTGATCCTTGATGTTGCATGTTGTGTCATGTTGTAGTCTGTTTCTGTGTGTTTCCGTGTGTTTCCTAATCTTGTTTGTAAGTAGTCCGGTGTGCACACGCTGTCTTGTTTGTGTCCTTATGGTATTCCCTATATTTGGGGTTTGTCTCTTTTGTTTTGGTTTCCTTGTGTCTGTGTCTTTGTCTGCTAGTTTCCTTGCCTTGTTCTCGTACTGAGGTACTGACCTGGTCGTGCCTTGGTTCCTTGCCTGAGTTTAGCTTAGTCTCTGCTCATGTTTCTTGGTGTTGTTTCCAGTCTGTCTATGTATTGGTTCCATTGTCTACGTTAATCCTCCTGGTTAGCATCTTTTTTTGTCCTGTCTTTGTCTTTTGTTTCCTGCACATATCTTTACCTAGTCTGCTTTATCTTTGTTCCTTTTCTGTTGGTGCCTAGCTTTTGGGACTTCTGGCCTGTCTGGTCACTGCCATGCTGGGGACCCGCTCTGAGGTCGCACCTGGAGGCTGTCGGGAAAGCCATCCTTATCATCTAAGGCTCTGTGAAGATGCCCGAAGGCCGCTTAGTTACGCCCCCTCGGAGCAAGCCCAGCAGTGGTTCAGTGGGTCCCATACCCGCTCATCCATAACACTTTTATGAGATACTTTAAACCCCTTTTCTGCCATCCATCTAAGGTATGCTTCTCTAAAAAATGTAATTATGACTAAATACTTGGCCCTTTGCACCAGTGTTTCCTTGCTTCCAATTTGGACCACTGACAGTTCACAGAACAGTGCCCACATTCTTAATTGCTTTGCTTATTAACAACAAATACTGGGGGTGTAGAAAACTTTTTTTCTGTAGATATCGTGCTGTGGGTATAAGTAGATCATGGGAAAGATCTCTGTATTGACTCTTGATAGAGTTATTCATTGTTATTAGGCCACAACTGAGCCGTTTGCTTTCTGAATTAAACAACTCTAGTGTATTGTGGCTCAGACTCCAGTCAATGTCAAATCTGAATTGAATCTAAGCAATTCTATTTGGTAGACTCGAAGCAAAGCTTAGTGAAAATTGTAAAAACCAAGAAAACAGGACGGAGGTGAGATGACTCGATGTAGTGAGACAACAACCCCTTTAAGTGAAACTTAGATTATGGTTAGGGTTAAGGTTACAGATAGGGAAAAGGTTAAAGGAAAACTTAAGGTTCGGAACGTTCCAAAACCAAATATTTTTACAAGTTTGGTAAATTGGTGTAGAACGAAACAGGGACCTGTTCAAACAACACTAAACCCTAAATAATTGTAATACTTTCCTTTAGTATTACACACGGGGCTTCATTTTCCCTTAGGCACCTGCATTGCATTTGTTTGGGATTCTGCAGTCAGCTAGGTGACTTCACAGACTTCCCATTAGCAAAAAGGTTGATACATTTCTTAATAGTCTTTATTAAAAATTTCCTAACTTTGCATGTAGGCACCAAAGGAACAGTAAAAACAGTGCAACAGTGTCAATATCCTTTAAGATTAAGAGAAATACTGAGAAGTGGGCATGAGAGCTGAAGGACAGCACAGTGCTTTTATTATATATTTTCATTATACAGTGCATTGCAGGGACCTTGATTTCCTTTAAATCACAGAACTAAGGTAGGATCAGCTGTTTGGAAAAAAAAATGACATTTCTGAGCTTATATCCCTGGAAGTTCTAAGCGTCTTTCATCATCATCTAGAAGGATAAGAAAAAATACAAAACAGAATTACCAAAGTGTAAAAAATTCAATAAGTATCCAAAAATCTTTACTATAGAACAGAGGTGTCAAACTGAAATACAGAGTGGGACAAAATTAAAAAACTTGGACAAAGTTGCGGGCCAACGGCATGGTGTTTCGGTTTGGAGTACCCTGCTGCTTGCAGAGATGCTGGGGCTGAGATAGAGCTGGAAGGATTAAGTGTTGAGGCTCCGAATCCTTGTTTCTCCCCATGAGCTCCTTTTATCTTAACAGTTGTCCTGCTGTCTGAGTTGTTTCTCCTGCCACATGGTCTCTGTTTTGCTCTATACAGGGGGGGGCGGCAGAGTGGGAACAGTGTCATGACAGCTCCTGGCTTCTTCCTCTTCTCCTCTGTACACTTCCTGGCTGTTACTTACGAGCCAAATGTAATTACACTGGGCCTGATTTGGCCCTTAGGCCTGAGTTTGACACCCCTGCTATAGAATGCAGAGACTACACATCCAGATTGGCAGAGTACCAGAAGTGGTATGACAGCCTGTAATCTTTGCTCCAGGTCGGCAGTTTAGACTACGGTAGACAGAGCTCTACAAGGTAACTTTTACACCGTGTTTAGCATTTACATTTATCGTATAATGCAGGAAGTTTCCCCTTATTACCCGACTTAGTCTGTGATCTTGGTCGCCATTCAGATGGTTTATGTAGGAGTTTGCTGGATAGGATACCAAAGAGAACTGGGCTACTTTACTGAGCTGGATGTAGAGAAAAAAACCTATACTCATGTGTTACATGTTTTGCAATTTTTCAGCCCACGTTTGGAAATACTGTTATTGTCTGTCTGGGAGATGAGAAACATCAAGAAAGATGTCCATTGCTTTGGCACATACTTTGAAGCCATTCTATGGAAAATGAGGGTGGGCTTCAATGGAGTGGCTGGGATAGTAACTGCAGCCCTAATTCTTTGGTGCATACCCTGGAGCATTCTCCACCAAGGGTGTGGAGGTGATTTGATTGGTCAGACTGAAAACTGTGACATAGCACAGAGCTGCTCCAGGACTTCTACCGATGCCCTGGAGCAGTTCTATATTTGAAGGTGTATCTGAGTTTTGTCTATGGGATGAGCAGGGCCCGGGATGAAGGGTAGGTGAAAGTAGGTAACCACCTACGGCGGGGCCACTTCATCCCAGGCAAAAATGGTGCTCAAGGAGGTATGGAGTGGGCTGAATTTTCCCATTGGGGAGGGCACTATAGGCTTTATTTGCCTAGGGCACCAGAATACCTTGTCCCAGTCCTGAAAGGAAGATTCTCATCTTATGGCCAAATTTAGAGCAGATAAAAAGAGGGTCTCCAGAAGACCTCTGCAGTCCCTCATTACAAACAACCTACTGATTTGAATAGACACTAGAAGGAAATTGAACACTTGCTGCCAGGTTTTTTCAACAGATTTCAGCTAATTACTGGGAGTTCCACCGGGAGGAACATTTGGTGATCAGCTTTTTGTTAGGGGACAAGAGACGTAACTTAAAGCTCCTGGGCCCCAATACAAAATCTATAAGAGGGCCGCCATCAACCATGTGCCATTAATAATACTGGTACTTTTATATGTGGAAAAGGAGTCTTTGGGCCCCACAAGCTCCTGTGCCCGGTAGCGGCTGCTACCTCTGCACCCCCTATAGCTACGCCCCTGTAAGGAACCCATCTAATTGAGTTGTCTAAACTGGAGAACCCCTTTATGCTCCCAAAAGACAGTGGATAAAGTAGGGTTTTCACATGTTTGACGTGATTATGATGTCAAAGTCAAAGATTGATGACATGAAACAATAAGGAAAGTTGATTCCCAACTCGGATACTGTGTTAACTCGGAAGATAATTTCTGAGAGATATTTTTATTTTTTATATAAAATGGGCTAATAGTAACTCAGACAAATGGAGCAATCGTGTCTTTTAGTCAAATCAAAGACCCATGGGGGGTGCATCCATGTTGCCTCCCCTGGGTAATTCTTAGGAATTTGCTGCAGATTTTGCCAAATTATTGTAATATTTTAAAATTTAGGTACAGTGTATGCCTTCTAGACCTACATGAGTTCTGCATGTGGTCTTACATCCTAGTATAAGAATACTCACGGCAAATCACTGTGTGACGGTCCTTCATTTCTAAAATACACAAAAGAGATTGAATTAGATAAAGAAAACCTTCTTAGAGGCAGATATCATAAAGTAATAATGGACTTTTTGATAGGGTAATAGCACAAAGCTGTAACACAGCCCCCATAAAGTATCTCTGTGAGCATTTGTACTGTATGTACACTCATCAATGCTGAAATTACAACTCTAGGAAGGACAAGCTGCAGCCCTATATGCTATAGTGCCTGCGGCAGGAGAAGGGTATTCAAATTTATATAGAAGGATAGTTGTAACTCACCGCTATGGCTTTGTCTTGCCACACCTATAATTACCAGCTTATAGAGGAACAGCTAGCAGACAGACAATGCCTGGTCCATCGGCTCCTGGCAACGAGCCCGTAAACAGGAGGAAAACACTGCAAATGTTCAAACCAGTGGGCTAGTGCAAAAATAAGTGCAAATGTATTAAATGCATACGTGCAGAGGGTACACTAGAAGGCAAGACCAACGCGTTTCGGTCTGACACGCTCGGATTGTCAGCCCGAAACACGTTGGTCTTGCCTTCTAGTGTACCCTCTGCACGTATGCATTGAAAAAATTTGCTCTTATTTTTGCACCAGCCCGCTTGTTTGGACATTTGCAGTTTTTTCTTTCTATTCAAATGTAGTATTATGTTATTTTAGTAGGAAATGTGTTGCAAGGTGATATTTATATAAATGGGCATCCATGTAATAAATGATGGCTTGAATCTACCAGAGCTGGGGCCACTTGTGCAGAGTAAATTTGTGTCCTGGCTTATAGAGTGGGTCTGGGCAGAGAACCCTCTTTATGACATTTATATGTCTAAATAGGACATATGCATAAGGGTCGGTCTACTGACACAGAGATCCAAATTACATGCACAGATGTAGAGATAAGTGATAAACAACAGAGGGAACTGTAGAAGTTACTGCAAACTGTTTATACACCAAACTTGATAATTTCAGTACATAGTATACATTCAACTCCCTCTAGTGGTAGCTGCAAGCAAACAGAATTGTATCATCTATCTACTTTAGCGGTTATTCAGAATGTCTTCATACAAGCTACAACATGGCCTGAAAGGGATTATCCATTTTATATAAAATAAAAAATTCAAAAGCATAAGAAAAAAATTTTTAAAAGTACTTTTTAAAAGGGGTTTTGCCACAAAGTAAAATTGACATGGGAAGCTTGCAAATTAAATTAAAAAAACCCAAACATTTTCACCATTTATCATTATTGAAAATTCTGCACCACTTGTGTTTTAGCTGCTCCCTTAGTAATGCATTGTTTACAGCTCATCTCCAGTGGATACGACCAGGGGCGATAGTTCCTCTGTCCTGGCCACACATGCTCAGACATCACCTCTCCTTTTAGGCAGTTACTGTCAGTCTCTTCCCTGCTTAGTAATCACACACACTCACTGCTGAGCGAGTGTTCAACCCCAGGGGCTGTCATTCTAATCCCATCCTCTGTACTCCTTAGTACCGTATATATTCGAGTATAAGCCGAGACACCTAATTTCACCACAAAAAGCTGGGAAAACTTATTGACATGAGTATAAGCCTAGGGTGGGAAATTCAGCAGCTACTGGTAAATTTACACCTCTCACATGCTAGACATGTACTGATATTAGTGAATTGTGATTCCTCATGGATGTGTCCCATAGCCAGTAAAGGTCCACATAAGCAGGTAAATAAAAACCATAGGCAGGTATAGGCAGATAAATGGCCCCCATAGGCAGGAATAGGCAGGTATATATCCTCCCATAGGCAGGTAAATGTCCCCCATAGACAGTTATAGGCAGGGTTTCCAGTTTGGCATTAAAAAATACCAGTACTCTCCCCTCTGACGAGGCTCCCCCTGCACTCCTCCTTCTTCCTGGCACAGGATTCTCTGGAAGACTTGTGACCTTCTGGAGTCCTTTGCGGAGCATGGATCTCTCTGCTCCGCAATAGTATCTTCAGCTGTATACATTCCCAGAGGAGGCACATACAGCTAAAGAGATCGCCGCTGATGCCTGGGACATAGCAGTGCCTGGACACCAACAGCTGACTCAAGTATAAGCCGAGGAGGACTTTGTCAGCACAAAAAATGTGCTGAAAAAGTCGGTTTACATTCGAGTACATATAGTAATTAGTCACACTGTGCAAATAAATCAAAAAGAAAGCAGAAACCTGTATCAATTATGTGCATTAAGAAAAAAAAATAATCCACGTTTTGTTCCTGTTGGGATTTGAACCTAGAACTTGTATGCTAAAAGACAGAAGTTCTAACCATTCAGCTACATGGTAGCTACTAACAGTTCTTTACATAAACAGATCTTTGTTTGACTAGAGTGAGCACACTGTGGGAAAAGGCATTGTGATGTCATCCTGCTGGGTCACATGATATGCAGTTCAAACAAATCATACACGCCCCCTTCTGAACACACAGAGCTGAAGAAGGATAAAACATTCATGAAATGCATTTGTGGTAAAACCTCTTTAAGCCCCGGGTGAGGCCGAATACAAGGTCTTGTCTTTATTTACCACTGTAGTGAATCAGTGGCCTCAGTGGTCATGTGCTATTCTATAGGCGCCTCTTTTCAGTGATGTGAATGGTGATGCCGGTGTAACAGCAGTATGTGACTGAGGAGGCCACTGGTTATAGTGGTCACATGAAAACCACTTGTTAACAAAGACTGGCACAACCGCTGGAGCTTCTACTCTTTGTCCCTCCTGATATAATTTCTGACACTTACTTTTGTACATAATGAATCCCGCAGTGACAGCCATGAGAGCAAAAACAATGAAGACCACGGTGACGATCACAGCAAGGGGGAAGGTCTGCTTTGTCTCTAAGAGGCAAAAGGATAAGATTAATGAGCTGTTCACATGAAAATAATAAAAGATGACACATAGTATATTATGCTCCAATAACCCTAATAATATGTTTTTTTTATTTTTTCCTTCCCCACCTTTATCCACCACTAATGCCCCACTGAAATTTTATATTGCGGGCTAGGGCCTGCTCCTAGATGATCAGGCATTAGGCAACAACTCTCCACATTAGTCATCCAAAACACACTTCAAAGAGAAGTCTACCTATTCTTAAATCTAAAACATAACCTTCAATTCTACCGATAAAAACTATACAAACCTTATTATATCTAATACATATCAAAAATAGCCTACCTGTCCACAATAGTGGAGCAACCGCCCCGATAAGGGCGACCCCACCCGGAACCTACTAATAACCTAAGTATTGAACACGGATACTAGAAACAATAGAAATGGAACTTTTATTCAATCCATTTTCAATACACAAAAGCATCAATCTGCATCAGGGATATACAAGTTTTATTGCCAAAGAAATATAATCTTGAGATTTTTGTCTCAATTTTTTCTCAAAGAATAAGATAGTCTTGATACTCTGTCCCAATATTACTTTGTTATTCGTCCTACACGTTTCTCCCTATATGGTTATTGGGTTCATCAGGGACCACACAGACTAAACACTATCTCTTTCTTATGTTCAAAAATAAATGCCATATATATTTTCCATATTTATCCCAATATCTTTCATGTCTTACCAACTAGACATTCATTCCATATATTCTCAAGGTGCAAAAAGATGCAGTAGGCTATAAATCTATACAGTATTGCTCACATGTTGGACTTAGTGTCATCAAAAATCAAAGATCTCCTACATTCATAGTAATAGTTCTAGATGACAAATGTTACATCACAGATATATCAGCCTTGGTATACTCACGGTCCCACGCACTTATTAATATTGCCGATGTCTGTTACTGACATCGGTCAATGATATCCTCCTAAGCATGGGTTACCAACACCACCAGGTGGAAGACAGGATGAAGGTAGCGTGTTGGTAACCCATGCTTAGGAGGATATCATTGACCGACAGAATATCATTGGGACAGAATATCAAGACTATCTTATTCTTTGAGAAAAAATCGAGACAAAAATCTCAAGATTATATTTCTTTGGCAATAAAACTTGTATATCCCTGATGCAGATTGATGCTTTCGTGTATTGAATATGGATTGAATAAAAGTTCCATTTCTTTTGTTTCTAGTATCCGTGTTCAATATTTAGGTTATTAGTAGGTTCCGGGTGGGGTCGCCCTTATCGGGGCGGTTGCTCCGCTTTTGTGGATAGGTAGGTTCTTTTTGATATGTATTAGATATAATAAGGTTTTTATAGTTTTTATTGGTAGAATTAAAGGTTATGTTTTAGATTTAAGAATAGGTAGACTTCTCTTTGATGTGTGTTTTGGTTTCCTCCCCACCTTCCAAGAACATTAACTTTTTTTTCCATTTACATAGACATATAAGGGCTTTTATTTTGCAGGACATAATGTAATTTTTAATGGTGTCATTGACTGTACTATGAAATATATTGGTAAACCGCAAAAAAATTCTAAGTGGGTTGGAATATGAAAAAATTTGTAATTGTGCCATGTTTGTAGGGGTTTCGGTTTTATGGGGTTCACTCTTCACTATAAATGATGTGTTATCTATATTCTGCAGGTTAATGTAATTCCAAATATGTAGGGTTTTACTTATGTTTTAGCACTGCTAAAAAAAATCCACACATTTACTATTTCTTACATTAGTCCTGCAGCGACTGTTATAACAACCACTAACTTTTTCGCTCTTCCACCCATGGACTCAATTTTAGGAGAAATTTTATTTTTTTTGCGGGTTGATGTGTAGTTTTATTGGTACCATTTTGGGATAGATAGAACTTTTTGATCACTTTTATTCCAATTTTTAGGGAATGTGAAACGACCAAAAACACAGTTTTAGTGTTTGGAATTATTTTTCTTCTACAGCGTCCAGAGTATGGGATATTTTGTTATATTTTAATAGGTCACACTTTTACCAATTTGGCAATACCAATTATGTGTAACTTTTTTTACTTTTTTATTTGTAAAAAAACAAAAGGGGGTGACTTGAAGTTTTAATATTCTTAATTATTTTTTTTTTAAATATTTTTTTAAATTCTTTTTTTTTTTTTTTACTATAACATTAAGTCTACCTAGGGTACTTGACAACCAAGGCTGATTGTTTGTTTACCCATCTGCATTGTATAAACAATGCAGAAGGGTGTACAAAGATGGGGTTTCTATTACTTCCTATCTTGGGTAGCAAGTAGTAGAAACCTAAAAATGGCGGCTATGGAAGCCTTCACAAAGCTGCCAACTGCCATGTTTGTGAATCTCTTTGCAAGGGTGCCAATTGGAGTGAGGAGCGGTATTCCGTGTCTAAGGGGTTAAACAGCAGGAAACTGAGCCGGATCTGTTCCCTGCTGTTGGAGGCAGGTCGGCTGTGATTAGAAGGTGACACCATTCTCCTATGTAGTGAACTGAATACTGAATACTCTCTGATCCTTCTGTTTCTCCAGAGAAATTGATGACAGAGAGATTTATCAGCCACTCATCTTTTTTCTCAGGGCTACATAGAGCAAACTTTTCAATTGGGTCTCTTCCATGTGTTGGCTCATAACATTACAAGACTCTTATTTAGTGTTGAGAATACCCAGTGCTTCTTCACCCATCCAGCCATCCATTCTTTGTAGGAGATATTCTTGGGTGAAGCCTTCTCTGGTCTTTTTTCATATTCCTTCATCTGCCTGTGTTGTGGAGCCTGGAAAGAGGGACATCTTTTTCTATTTTCCTTTAACATATCAGGAAAACCTGTTCCCTATGGCGGCATGTGCTGCCTTCTGTATTTACACCCTTCGTTCTGTAGAGTAATGTACAGCTGGACTGACAATTATTTTATGTGTACAAACACAAAATGTTTTTTTTCTATACAAAGATTACCTTTCAACATGTAGGGATCAGTAAATGAAGACTTTTTCTAAATACATTGGTCAATAGATTTTACTTCAGTCATGAGATAAAAGAGACCTGCTCTGAGTGCAAACAGGTTTCTATGTTTACCAGACCATAACATTGTAATCTAATTAGAGTAAAGAGCATAGAGCAGGGAGTGATGTCACCATGGTAGGGAGAACTCACTATGAACAGACTAATCTCTAAGAAGATTAGCTTTTGTTTACAGATAAGCAATTGTTTTTCCCCCTTAGAACATATTTAGCTTTGTTTACTGACGATTAGCTCTCCTGCACTGCTACTTGTAATCTCTCTGCTAGTTACAAAGCAGCTAAATATGCTAAATTCTGCTATAGAACCACCCACAGCCCGAGAGTGGATGAAAAGCTGGCTGTGGCTGTGAAACTGCATTGTGTAAAAAACCTCTTTAAAGGTGCTGTCACCAATGTGGAATATATAAGCAAGACATGTACATATCAAACCCAATCCGGCGAACAATATTTTTCGCAGTCCTCCTTTTGTCAAACCCTCAATGTGGATCCCACTCACCCCATTTCACAAGCAGAGGCTCCTCCAGGCTGCTGTGCTCCACATAACAGGCAAAACTGTCACCCCCTTGGGGCATCACTTCCACAGTGACCCTCATCTGATAGGTGCCGTCAGGATTGGGGAGGACATGTGTGGTCTCATAGGAGGGAACCTGGTCTATCCCGTTCTTCATCCACTTCACATCCACAGCTCGGGGGTGAAATCCATACACCTGACAGTGAAGCTTGGTGACCCCGTCTGATTCACGACCTGAGATCTTCACCCCTGGACGAACTTAATTAAATAATTATTTTCCAGTCTGACCGCACAGAAGTTTCTATATTACTTATGAGAACTAAAGAATGAAGCTAATGTTCCTAAGCCAAGTTGCCCCAAATCAAGTAACATCAAACCGTGGTGGCTATGATCACACTTTGTGTTGCCCATTTAAAGCACAGCCTAAGGAAAGTGTGAGTACTTAGAAACATGGTGTGGACTCAGTGGGGAGCACGTACCACAGCTTGAGAACCAGGAGTCTAGATTACCAATAACAATAACATTAAAAAGGTTGTCCACGGTTTTATTACTTTTTTTGGTTCTGAGACAGAAGCTAGCTCCCATCCAGCCATTTAACTCCCTAGATGCCATGGTCAATAACAACTGCGGCATCTAGGTGGATGACAAAAAGGTAGGTCTCCTCTATACCCTACTAGCACCCTCATGGCACGATGGGGAGGTTCTGATAGCCTCCATGGCAGGTAGAGGCCAAG
Organism: Phyllomedusa bahiana; assembly: GCA_025379985.1. Taxonomy (NCBI): domain Eukaryota; kingdom Metazoa; phylum Chordata; class Amphibia; order Anura; family Hylidae; genus Phyllomedusa; species Phyllomedusa bahiana. The sequence goes on along the minus strand of JAODAL010003923.1, from coordinate 151,760 downwards.
TGATAGCCTCCAGGCAAAATGATAGCCTCCAGGTCTACCATGAATGGAAGTCTGTTAGGCTTAATACATTGCAATAACAGAACAATAGAAGGCATTGTTGAGTCCCATAATGGGACAAAAAAAAGTTTGAAGCTTTAAAAAAATCAAAAAATAATAATTAAATACCCCCATCCTCCATAAAACCATTTTCCATTAAAAACGCTTCATTTTATAATGATTAAATAAGAAATGCACATAGATGAATCCAACAACCCAAACTATAAAATGACACAGTGAAAAATAATTACACAGCCAGGCCTGAATTGTGGAGCTCTGTTCATCCCACCTTACATGAAAAAGTCTAATAAAGTAGTCTATATATCTTTCATACCTCAAATTGGTACATATGAAAACATCCACACATTCTGCCAGAATAAAGTTCTTACACAATGATGTCAACAGAAATATGTAAAAAAAAAATGCATTGATCGCAAAGTATGTCACCATTAGAAAAGCCCCATGAGGTAAAAAAAACAAAAACAAAAAAACACAACTGCTGTGCACACCCAAGAAAAGTCCTTGTTTGCATCATAAGTTTCATGAACAACAGGACATTATAAAAACAGTTAAGGTATGTTCACATGGTTTATTTTGGGGCGCATTTCGGCGCATATTTTGTGGCGTATTGCACTTAATTACACAATTACGGTAATCCACAGTTCTCATAGAGAGCTATGGATCACGCCTTGTCCCCCCACACGTACAATATGATTGTATTGTACGCGCGGGGAGATAAGTGACATGTCATTTATTCGCGGCGGTTACGCAACGTGAGTAATGCATGTCTATGGAGCCGGCGGGCTGCGCCTCGGGAGTATGTGCTGATCAGCACGAGCTCCCGAAACACTCGATGGTACGCGCCGCTATACATCGTGTGAACATACCCTTACAAACCACACTGCTCTACCTCCTATCCTAATTACCCCTTGGAAGTCAGGTGAAAAAAAACCTAATTACAACTAAAAAGAAAATCCCAATACTATCAGGTGAAATGGTTTTGTATCTATTAGCATGTCTATTCATAGGTGTTTGCTACATGTAGAGATATGCTATGACTTAGAGCCATTGGTGGCTCGAAACGCATCAGTCTCTCTTATTCCTGTGCATGTGTTCACGCTGTAGGATTTGCCAAGCATCAATAACGGGCCCATCTTTTATCTGCCTTGGGTGTTGCTGGCTCCATCCAAGTCTTCCAAAAAAAAAACAAAGCCAGCTTTTTTAGGGGTGTACTACTTCTTCATGGACTACTCCACCCCTGAAGAAGCTGACATTGTAGCAAAAATGACCCCAAAAAATCGTGATTCTGTTGTTGGGAATTTTTTTCTTTTATAGATCCTGACTTTTATAGATCTCTAATAATAGATTTCTATTATGTATATCTTTTTAAATGTTTTTGTGTGGGGTAAGTGGGTGGTTTTGAACTTTTAATATTTTTATCTGATTTTAATATTTCCTTTTTAATATTTTTATGTCAACATTATGTTCCCCTATTGGACTTGAGCAGACGATTGCTTGGACGATTTTACTTTATACGTCAGAACAAATGTACTGCCATATAGAAACTTTTCATTGATTCCAGTAGGCAGGGTGTTACACAAGCATGGCAGCTACAGAAGCCTTCATTAGGGCTCTGGCGGAAATACAATTGACAGCACCCCACAATTGTGACAAGGGAGACCGATAAGGGTCCGCAATGGGTCCCCATTCTCAAATCCTCCTCCTCCCTTGTAGATTAGCCTTTGTGGGTAGGGTCCTCTCTCCCTCTGTACCAGTTGTTAGACATTGTTAGTCATGACCATTGTACTTTGTTCAACATATGTTATATATGTATTTACCCTCCCTCCCCCCCCCTCTGAATGTACAGTGCCCTGGAATTGATGACACTTTAAGTATAAGCAGTAAATCTACGTCACTAGACAGTGTGTGAACCACAGAACTTACAATCACTGTTACCCTGTTTCCCCAAAAATAAGACATCCCAGAAAATAAGACATGGTGCATTTTTTTTAATGCAATTCAGAGTCTGGCTGCTTCTGCTGATGTTTGTGATGAAATCACTACAGTATATTAATACATGTTGATTTTTGTTCAACAATAAATGTGAATTCTTGTTTTTAAAAAATAAGACATCCCCTAAAAAGAAGCCTTAACTCATCTTTAGGAGCAAAAATTAATATAAGACACTGTCTTATTTTCAGAGAAACAGGGTATATTGTACAATATCGCTACGTTGGATCACTCTCCTTACTGGGGTAGTGGTCGGAGCTACAGTTGCCAGGTATTCTCTATGAAAACTACATGTCCCACAACAGTCACTTTCTCCCAGCTGAACTATATATTCTATATACTATATCCACACCAAATTTATTGATAGGACAGACTCTGAGTTACTTCCTGGTTAGGCTGACTGGCATAACTGAGCATGTGTGCTGTTCTCAGTCAACCTGATAGACTTGTGGTGTGAGGGACGGCTCTGCAGTGTATATAGGAGACTGTTTCAAATAAAATTGGGCATATATAAAAGTGAACATATGAAACAGTCTTTGAAGGAGATAATGGAAAGTGAGGTTACCTTTTCGCTCCAGTTCTATTTTTCCGTGCTCAATAATTGTATCTAATATTGTGTTACACAGATTTTCCAGATAAACAGTGACTATTGGCCCTATTTGTTTAACTGGACTGTTCAATGTCTGTGAAAGGACCTCAGCCTCGGCCATGGTAGGGATAAATGTTGCCGTCTCTACGTCCAAGTACATGAGTTCACTCCCATCATATCTCAACTCCAAAGACTCCATGGTGCTATTATCTTGCTGTTCACAGCTCAGTAACATCTGCCCGAAATGGAAACCTGCACAGAGAGACAGAGACAAGTTATATGGACTATATGGAATAACAAGCCAGGGAGCCAATGAATTCCCCAGTGGACCCCTCACCAAGATTAGGCTCAGGAATGGCTGTAGTAAGTCACTCCTCAGTCCCTATGCCTCTGCTGTTACAAGTGATGTGTCTTGATGACGTCGAGGATGAAGTGTGAAGCAGATGGTGCCTGGAGCTGAAGAGGCCCATCAGGACCATCTTTTCCATTGAGCAGTGTAGGCAGCTGCTTGCAGGCCCCAAGAGCGCAGGGGGGCCTCCCGGGCACCCACCTATCCTTCCCGGTGGTGTAACTCGGCCCCTGCAGCGGGTCGGTTGGCACGTCGGTGTGCAGGCTCAGAACCACCGCCTCTTTAAGTGGCGCAGGTGGTGAGATCACACCTCCGGCGCCACTGTATCTCCTTAGGGCCTACAAACTTGCAGCATAGAAGAAGCCAGAAGCAATGTCCCGGCGTAGGCGGTGTGATGACATCACCTTGCTCCTGGGGAAACAAGCTCCCGGAGCCAACTGCTTGGCGGGGGAGCACAGAGAGGTGAGTAGCGCTTTTATTTTTTTTTCTAAGTCAGAAAGGTCATATCTACCTACAATGGATTGTATATAAAGAGGGCTGTGTACCTACAGAGGACTGTATATCTACCTATAGGGGGGTTTTATATGCCTAGAGGGGGCTGTGTACCTACCTACATGGGGCAATATACCTATCTACAGGGTGCTACATACCTACAGCGGGTTGTGTACCTACAGAGGGCTGTGTATAGGGAGCTATATACCTAGAGGGGGCTGTGTACCTACCTACCTACATGGGGCAATATACCTATCTAAAGGGTGCTATTTACCTACCTATGGAGGGCTATTAACTTACAGGGGACTGTGTACCTATCTTCACAGTGGCTATATACCTACCTGAGGCTCTGTACCTTCCTACATGGGCTCTGTACCTACCTAAGGGGGCTGCATATCTACCTACAGGGGACATATATAACTACCTATCTATAGCTAACTGCATACTTACCTAAAGGTAGCTGTATATCTACCTACAGGCGGCATATATACCTATCTTCCTACAGGGGCTACTTTACCTACCTACAGTGGGCCTATATACCTACCTACTGGGATCTATGTACATACCTACTTAAAGTGGAGCGCCCATAACAGAGGTAGGAATTGGTAGAGAAGTGCAGATAAATTCAGGAGTCTAAGATGTTTGTGTGTAAACCACTCAAAGAACAGGTCTCCTGTGAGCCCCTGAATGTCAGGGGTTATCGTGCATCTTTGTTAGATTAGTGCTGCAGTCGCTGTCATGTGTTGTTAACCTGAGCGGGTGTCTGACCTCTATGTGGTCTCTATGTGGTGGTGTTGTAGGTTATACCTGAGCTGGTATCTGACCACTATGTGGTCTCTATATGACGGTGTTGTAGGTTATACCTGAGCTGGTGTCATGTGGTTTCTTTTGGGGTGTTGTAGTTAAACCTGAGCTGGTTCTATCACTATGGGGTCTCTATAGGGCAGTGTTTTTTGGTTATACCTGAACGGTTTTGTCACAGGGGTCCCCCATAGGCAGTGTTGTGGGTTATACCTGAGGGGTGTCTACCACTTGTGGACTCTATATGCATGCTGTAGGTATACCTAGCGGTGTCTGCCCTCTATGGGTCTCTATATGGGGGGGTTTGTGGGTTATCCCTGAGCTATGCTGATCATTTTGGTGGTCCTTATGGGGTTGTAGTTATCCCGAGCTGGTGTTGCCTTATGTGTTCAAAAGGGGTTTTTGGGTTATCCCTGGCTGTTCTGACCTCTAGTGTCTCTTTGTTGGGTGTTGTGGGTTTAAACCGACTGGTTCTATGGGTTTCTATTGGGGGTTGTAGGTTAACCTACTGGTGTCTGACCCTATTTTTCTATTGGGGTTGTTGTAGGTTAAACCTGAGGGGTGCTCCCTTTCTATGTGGTCTCTAAATTTGGGGGGTGTTTGAGGTTAACCAAAGTGGTTCTGACACTATGGGGCTCTATATGGCGGGTATTTTATACCTGAGGGGTTTTGACCCTTTTGGGGTTCATAGGAGGTTGTAGTTCCCCGATGGTGTCTGACACTTGTGGTCTCTTATGGGTGTTGTGGGTTAAACCCTGATGGTGTTGACCCCCTTTGTCTCTATAGGGGGTTTTTGGTTATCCCCTAGCTGGGTCTAACCCTATTTTTGGTCCCATAGGGCATGTTTTTGGGTTATACCTAGCTGGGTCTGACCCAAAGGGTTTATAGGAGTGTGTAGTTTATCCTGAGCGGGTTTTTGACCTTTTTGGGGTCTCTATAGGTGGTTTTTGTAGTTTTACTGAGCTGTGTCTGACCTCTATGTGGTCCTTATGGTTTTGGGGTTTTTTTTACCTGAGCTTTGCTGCCCTCTTGGGGTTTCTAAATGGGGTGTTGTGGGTTTATCCTAGCTGGTGCCCGGGCCCACTTGTGTTCTATATGGGTGTTGTAGTTTACCTGAGCTGGGTCTGACCCATGTGGCTCATAGGGTGGGGTGGGTTATCCTGAGCTGGTGTCTGACCACTATTGGAATCTATATGGGGGGAGTATTTTATACCAGCGGTGTCTGCTCTATGTGCTCTAAAATGGGGGTTGTAGGTTATACCTACTGGTGTCTGACCCTATGTGTTTTCATAGGGGTTTGTTGTAGGTTTAAACCTGAGGTGTCTAAACCCTATGTGGTCTCTATAGGCAGGTTGTGGTTATCCTAAACGGGTTTGACAAGGGGGGGCTCTATTGGGGTAGTAGGTTATACCAGCTTTGTTGCCCCTTTTGGGGTCTTTAGGGAGTTGTGGGTTATCCTGAGCTGGGGTCTGACCACTATGTGGTCTCTATATGGTGTGTTGTAGGTTAAACGAGTTGTGTCTGACCCAGTGGTTCATATGGGGGGTTGTGGGTTATACCGGGGCTGGTGTCGGCCACTTGTGGTCTCTATATGGTGTGTTTTGGTTATCCCTGAGCGGGTGTTGACACTATGTCCTTTCTTATGGCGGTTTTGTAGGTTATCCTATGGGTGTCTGCCCTTTTATGTTCTCTATGCGGTGTTGTAGGTTAACGAGCGGGTGCTGACCCTATGGGCTTATATGGAGTGTGTAGGTTAACCTGGGGGTTTTGTGTTGACCTCTTTTGGGGGTCTCTTAATGAGTTTTTTGGGGTTAACCTGGTGGTTTTCCCCCCTCTATGTGGTTCAAATGGTGGTGTTGTAGGTTTACCTGACTTGTTGACTCAAATTGTTTAATATGGCGTTTTTGGGGGGTTATAACTGAGCGGTGCCCTAAACCCTATGTGGTCCTATATGGGGTTTTTGTGGGTTATACGAGCGGGGTTTGTCTGACCCTTGTGGCTCTATATGGGGTTAAGTAATACCTAGCTGGTGTCTGACCCTTTTGGGGTTTATATGGGTGTTGTAGGTTCCTGGCGGGTGTCTGACACTATGTGTTTCCGGCAGTGTTGTGGGTTATCCCTGAGTGGTTCTTTAGTTTTTCTATATGGGTGGTGGGTTTCCCTGAGCTGTTGTCTACCTCTATGGGGGTCTCTATAGGGGGTGTTTAGGTTATAACCTAGCTGGGCGACCCTTTTTGGGGTTTCCTTATGGTGTTTGTTTAAACATGAGCTGGGTCTGACCTCTATGTGGTTCTATATGGTGTTTTGTTATCCCCTAACGGTGTTGACCCTTTGGTTTCTATATGGGGGGTTGGGTTATACCTGAGCGGGTTCTGACATTATGTGTTTTCTAAGGGCAGTGTTTGGTTTACCTGACCCGGGTTCTGCCTTTTATTTTTTATAGGGTGTTGTAGGTTTACCTGAGCTGGGTTGACTCTAGTGGTCTCTTATGGGGTGTTTTTGGTTTCCTGGCTGTGTTGCCTCTTTGGGTTCAAATTTTGGGGGGTGGTGGGGTTATACCTGAGCTGGTGTCTGACCATATGTGGTCTCTATATGGGGTGTTGTGGGGGATACCTAGCTGGTGTCTGACCACTTTTGGACTCTATATGGCAGTGCGTGGGGTTAAAACCTAGCGGGTGTCTGACCTCTATGTGGTAAATCTAAAATGGTGGTTTTGTGGGTTTTTATACCTGAGCTGGTGTCTGACATTAGTGCTTTCTATTGGCAGTGTTGTAGGTTATACCTATGGTGTTGACATCTATGTGCTTTCTTATGGCATGTTGTAGGTTATACCTGAGTGGTGTCTGACCTCTATGTGGTCTCTAAGGGAAAGTTGTTGGTTATACCTGAGCTGGTGTCTGACCTTTTGGGGATTTATAGGGCGGGCATAGGTTATCCCTGGCTGTTGTCTGACCTCTTGGGTCTCTAAATGGTGGTGTTGTAGTTATACCTGAGCTGGTGTTGACCACTATGTGGCCTATTGGTTTTGTTGTGGGGTTATACATAGCTTGCCCTGACCTCGTGGTATCTTATGGTGGTGGGTTAACCTGAACGGGTTTCTGACCCCTCTGTGGTCTCTATATGGGGGTTTGGGTGAGGTTATCCGGGGGTGTCTGACATCTTGTGCTTTCTATTGGCAGTGTTGTGGGTTTTATCCTGATGGTTCTGACCTCTATGTGGTCTCTATATGGCAGTTTTTGGATTATATCTAGCTGGTGTCTGACCTCTTTTGGGGTCTCTATATGGGGGGTGTTGTAGGTTATCCCTGAGCGGGTGTATGACCCTATATGGTCTCTTTTGGGGTTGGTTTTTGTGGTTATCCCTACAGGGGGCTGACATCTAGTGGTCTCTCTATGGTTTGGTTTTTGAGGTTATACCCTTTTGTTGACTACATTGGTCAAAATAGGCGGTGTTGTAGGGTTATACGGGGGTGTCTGACCATTTTTGTTCTCTTATGGCATGCTGTAGGTTAAAACCTGAGCTGGTGTCTGAACCCTTTTTGTGGTCTCTAAGGGTGGTGAAAGGGTTTTATACCTGAGTGGTGTTAAACCATATGTGGTCTCTATATGGCAGGTTGTAGGTTATACCTGAGCGGGTGTTGACCACTATGTGGTCTCTATAGGCAGTGCTGAGGTTATACCTGGCGGGTGTCTAGGGGTCTCTATAGGTGGTGTTTGGGGTTATACCTGAGCTGATGTTGCCCCTCTATGTGGTCTTATATACAGTGTTCAGGTTATACCGAGCTGGCGTCTGACCTCTATGTGGTATCTTTGGGGGTTTTGTGGGTTATACCTGAGTGGTGTCGACCTTTTTGGTCTCATAGTTTTTTGTTTTGGTTATCCCTGAGCCAGTGTTGACCCTAGTTATTAAAAGGGAGGGGGGGGTTATACCTGAGGGTGTCTGCCCTCTTTTGGGCTCTATAGGGGTTTTTTGGTTATCCCTGACGGGTCTGCCCCTTTGGGGTTCTATGGGGGTTTTGTTGGTTTTTCCCTGGTGGTGTCTGACCTCTATGTGGTCTCTATATGGTGGTGTTGTTGGCTTTACCTGAGCGGTTCGACCTCTATGTGGACTCTATATGGCGGTTGTAGGTTATCCCTGAGCTGGCATCTGACCTTATGTGGTCTCGTATGGCATTTTTTGTAGGTTTTCCTGAGCTGGTGTTGACCTCTATTGGTCTCTATATGGCATTTTGTGGTTATACCTGACTGGTGTCTGACCCTAGTGGTTCTATAGGCCCATTTTTTAGGTTTACCTGAGCGGTGTTGACCCATTGGTCTTATTGGCGGGTTGTATTTTAACCTGGGTGTCTGACCAATTTTCATCTCTATTGGCGTGTTGTAGGTTTAAACACCTGAGTTTGTTGTGACTACTATGGGTCTCTATATGGGGGTGTTGTAGGTTACCCCTGAGCGGTTTCTGGCCATTTATTGGTCTCTATATGGTGGTGTTGTAGGTTATACCTGAGCTGGGTTGACCTCTATGGGGGTCCCTATATGGGGTGTTGGGTTTACCTGAGCGGGTCTCTGACCACTTGTTGTCTCTAATGGCGGTTTTTTTAGGTTTGTTTTTATCGATGAATTTTATCACTCCCCGGGGCCCTTTATTAGGTACCCTGCCCAACGCTCTTTAACACTTTTTTTTCTAATCACCAACACATGGCGCAACTCAGTGCATTTAGGATGTAACAGGGTCAAGACAATCTTCCTGAGTTAAAACCGAGCATCAGCAGGGGGAAGAAAGTTGTTTTTGGGGGTCCCTTTTGAACGTGGCAGGTTGTTGGTGGGGGGCGGTTGAGTATTTCAAAATGTGATCTCCGGGGATTTCACGCCAAAAACCCTGGGGTTTTACAGAATGGCCCAAAAAAAAAAAACTCCAGTACGCAGCCCCTGTGGGCTCAAATCCCTTGTTGATGCCAGAGCAAAGAGAAATGGGCAAAAAGGGTTCAGTGATAAAAAGGGGCAACAGTGACCAAATAGCCCCCCTTAAACCCAAGGGTACAGAAGAGCATCTTGAACCACAGTACGGCGAACTTTGGGGAAAATGGGCTACAGCGCAAAGACCACACCGGTGCCACTCCTTTCAGCTAAGAACGGGAAACGAGGCTCCAATTTTCCCCAGCTCATCGAAATTGGGACAGTAGAAGTTTGGAAAACTTTGCCTGGTCTGATGTTTTTGTTTTCTGCTCCCTTGGGATGGTAGGGTCAAATTTGGCTCAACAACATAAAAAGCAGGGATCCCCCTGCCTTGTATCAACGGTTCAGTGGTGGTGGTGGTGTCATGGTGGGGAAATTTTCTTTTGGGATCTTTGGGCCCCTGGTACCAATTTTGCACGTTCAAACCTTGTGGAATCTATGCCAGAAAAATTTAGGGTTTCAAAAGCAAAAGGGGTCCAACCCTTACTAGCATTTGGTGTACCTAAAAAGGGCCGGGGAGTGTATTTTTTTGTAAGTGGTTGTGTTGGTTTTGGGGGGCCCGTGCACAGCTTTTCCCCGGGGCCCATATGCTGTAAGGGCCTGAGGGTTATAAAGAAAAAGACTAGGGAGTATAAGGACAGGACCATTTTTTTCATAACCCATTTAGGATGGAGCAACTTTTGACTTTTATGAAACAGCCCATTTTTCAAATCTGAAATAGGTCACTTTAAGGTCCATCTACATGGTAATAATTTGTGGGAAGTGGGAGCCTGAAGCTTTAGAGCCACCCACAGCCTGAACAGAAAGTGAGAGCTTGAGTCTGTAGAACCACCCACAGCCTGAAAAGGAAGCAAAAGCCTGAATGGAAAAAACCCCCCACAACCTGAACAGAAGTGAGACAACTTTTGGAAACCCACATAGTCCCAAAACGGAAGCGAGAGCCTGAAGCTGTAGAAGTGCTCACAGCCTGAACAGAAAGTGGAAGTGTGAGCCTAAAGCTGTAAAACCGCACACAGCCTGAAGAGGACGTAGGACCCAAAAGGGTTTAAGTCAGACCAAGTTGAGTAACAGCCCCCTGACATCTCTTTGGGGGGAAGAATATACAGTGACTTTTTACTGGCCTAACAAAAACTTCATCATGAAGAGAGCAGACAATTGAAGCCACAATGTGGAAAATATGTAGCAAAAGGGAACACAAAGGGTTTTAAAATGTAAAAGTTGGGGATGGGTTTTTAAAAATACCCCCCAACTTTTAGAGATTGAAAAAAGGGACAAAATTAGGTCATGCCTCAACCCCACCCAAAAACATGATATCTAACCAAGACACGCCTCTTACCAACCCCCAAATCATACATGCCAAATTTTTAGAAGCCAAAAAGGGACAGTTTTCAGGATTGCATTTTTATCCAAAGATGAAATATTAAGTAAGTTTTTTAGTAATAAACAGCAAGGAAATCAGGTACTTTTTTAAACAAGAAAAACGTTTATTGATCAAAACTATTTCCCCCAAATTTAAAAAGAGGGACATTTATAACAAGAGGGACAAAGGACCGGGTTAAAAAAAAGTCCCCCAAAATAGGACATTTGGGAAGTATGTAAAAAACCTGTGCTAGTGATTTTTTTTTGTTTTTTGGTCTTATTTTAAAGGGTTTTCTCACTACATTGTTCTTCTTACTAGTTCTGTTTTCTTGGTTTTTATTTTTCAGGGGGGTTTACTGGTGCATAGAACCGGGCTGTAGCTTTTAGCAACCCTGCTGGCAGCCTATAAGGGGGATTGAACAAGTCTGTAATATTGCAAAACCGTGCTGGGAGCCTTTCAGGAGAGATTTAAAGGTCTGTAGTATAGAACCTGCTGACAGCCCACGGAGAAATAGACATTTTGTAGGGATAGCAACCCGTGCTGGCAGCCATCAGGAGAAAAAAAAGGTCTTAGCTATAGCAACCAGCATGGCACCCATCAGGGGAGAGAGAACAGGGCGTGCTATAGCAAAAAATGCTGGCAGCCATCAGGAGAGAATGAAAAGGGCTGTGCTATAGCAACCAGGTGGTACCTACAGGAAGATTTAAAGGTCTGTAGCTATAGCGACTGAGGAGCTGATGCAGCCCTACAAGAGGGAAAAATCTAAGAATAGGTGGCAAGATTGGACACATATTGCAAAGTTATTGTTTTTGCAAATCTTATATAAAAAGCAGAATCCTTAGTGAGAAACCCCTTTAAAGCTTTTTTGAATATTTTTTTTCCCCTTTTATCTGGTTTGGTTTTGGGGTCTGTCACAACTTTGTTCTGAAATTTTGGCAGTAACATTGGATTTGTCAGTGTATGCTGGTGTTACTCAGTTGCTACATGGCAATATTAATCATGCACTGTTTGATGTTAAACTATATTATGTTTGTAAGTAGTACAGGGAGTCCCCGACTTGCAACGTTCCAACTTGCATCTGTCCCCTAGTTACAAATGGAGACTTATGTGGAATGCTTGCACCTGTAGTTCCATGTTCCACAGCAGGTAGTAGCTGTGTTACGACAAGTTCCAGCATGCCACAGTAGCACATGAGGTGAAAATGAAGTGAAATCTTCTTAACAGGTGCACAGACAGCAAAACAAATATAAAACCCTTCCCTGCGCTATCTAAAACTAAAAAAGAAACCTTTTGTGCCGAGTTACATTTAATAAATCTACCTGTTCCGACTTGAATACAAATTCGACTTAGGAACAAACCTACAGTCCCTATCTCGTTCGTAACCTGGGGACTGCCTGTATTTGGTTCTTATATATTCAGTCACTGTATATATTAATAATTAGCATTAGAATATTTCATGTATGTATTATAGTTTTATATGTTTATGATGAACCAATTAAATTACTGTACGTTGTGTAAGGCTATGTTCACACGGTAATGACTGGGACATATTTCAGCCCGTATTTTGCGCCCTACTGCGCTCAAATACGGGCGAAGTACGTCCCAGTCATTACGGTAATCCACAGTTCTCATAGAGAACTATGGATTACGTCTCCTCTCCCCACTCGGACAATACGCCGCGGGGGGGAGAAGTGACATGTCAATTATTCACGGCGTATATGCGCCGTGAATAATGAATGTCTATGGGGCCGGCGGGGCGCCGGACCCCCCCCCCCCCCCTCTCCCGCCCCCGCTCCGGAGCACACGGCGTAATTGCGGACGAAATACGTCCCCACAATTACGCCGTGAATAAGCCGTGTGAACCCTGCCTTAGGGGTGAGTTGGGTTAAATATTTATCAATATACAGTACATTCCTTAATTCAGGCCAAAACTTAGTAGACATTGAAAAGTTCGGAAGACAAAGAACTGACGCTTCAAGAAAACAACTTCACGCACTTCGGTCACAGGTCAGTTTTAGAGTAGCTTGAACGTTTATATGTTTTTCTGACCATATAGGACATTGTGTATCTCACCTGCTGTGTGGTTGAACGGCTTCTTTACTATCTCGTTTCCTTGACTGTATAAAGTCTCAGCTTCCTTATCAACTAAAGTTTCCATTACCCAGTGATCAGTACCCAGGTTCTTCATCCATGGAGCCACAGGGACAGTTTCTCTGGTGTTACTGCTGTATACCTCAATCTGCTGGTCATCCATATATCCTACTTTCCAAAACATAGGCAGCCCGGGTTCTGGAGCTGTGACTCCCGTGTAACAATAGTGCAGAGAGTGACTGTCTGAGAGAGACATACAGAGCGTTACCAGACAAAGTGTTAGGTGGCGGTCTACCTGTTAGGAATAAAGCCATGTTGGAAGTCACTGTTATTTTGCCTTCATGAATGACTGGTTTAAATAGTTTAATTACTCTTATATCACAGTGGTGGAACTGGGCAATCAGAGTCAACAAGAGGAGAAGGGCACATACAATACATTTTAGGCAGTACATTTAGAAATTCTACTTTTGCTTCCCCAAAGACAATCTGGGAAAGTGAGTGTGTTGTCCAGCATCCACAAAGTGAACTAAAACTTGAAGGAGTTTTACCGCAAAGGCATTTTAGTCCTGGTTTGTCCTGCTTCAGCTTTCATTGTGCTCCAAAGGGGGCACGTATAATTTGTCTGAACTGCATATCGCGTGGCCCAGCAGGCTTGACATCACCCTGCCTTTCTCCACAGTGTGCTCACCCTAGTCAAACAAAGGTCTGTTTATGTGAAGAGCTCTAAGTATCTGCAATATAGCTGAGTGGTTAGCATTTCTGCCTTTCAGCATAGGGGCCATATTTTAAATCCCTACAGGAGAGGTGTTTGCCCTTGAGCATGTGCTCCCTTTGGGACTGGTCAGGGGGGTCATTTTTCCTTTTGGGAGATGAGCGTACACTTTTGGGTCACTAAAGGGGCAGTTTAAAGCAAAGATGGTAAAAATTTTTTTAATAAAATAAAAATTGGGTTAAAAATTTTTAAATTTAATTTCAGGCATGAGTAAAACCCCCCCATTTTTTTTCCCCCGGGGGCCCCGGGCTTTTTTCGGGAACTCCGTTATTTCCCATCGACTGCTATTTTGTTTTCCCCACATGTCACAAACCTTTTTTTTTTTTGAAATTTGTACAGGATTAACCCTGTACCTCTGGGTAAGTACATTACAGTATATATTGTAAATTAATGGTACTGTATTGGAATGTATTGATGAGGATGATGTGTTTAAATTGAGGGGTCTAACTTGTGGTTTGTTTATCCTTCTTTTATTTGGGAGTCTGAAGGATGGGTAGATAACTTATGGGGTGAACTTTTTGGGTATTTGTTAAGCCCTAAAGGGCTATACTGTTTTTGAAAATAGGGGGGCATATGTGTGAAAGGTAAAAAAATGTTCAGGGGCCGGGAAATAAAATGATAAGACAACGAAGTTGGACCGTTCTGTAATAAAATGAACAAAAAAGGGGGGTTACAAAAAAAAAAATTTTTTAATTCAAAAAATTCATGTTTATGTCTTTTTTTTCGTTAAAAAAGGGGATCAATAGTAGGGGCGAAAACGAAAAAAAATAAAAAAAACGATTTTTTTGGGAATTTAAATTTTTTTTTTTCGAAACCCCCGGTCCCTTCTCCCATTGGCCCAAAATTAAAGGCCTCTTTTAAATTAGCCAATCACAAAAAGAGCTGGGCTCTGCTTTTCCTTTTCCCATAGAACTCTAGAGAAAAGTCCCCGCTCTGATTGGCAAAGCGGGTCAAGCCCCCCTAGCTAAACCAATCAACCCTTCTTTTCTGCCTTTTTTCCTTTTTAAAATTTTGGGAACGTCCCCCCTTTAATATGATTTGGTCAAAATTTCCCCCTTGGGTTTAAAAAGGGGTTCCCTGTCGCCCCCATTCTGTTTGTGGTTTATGCCAAACCAATAAAAAGAGTTTGGGTTTTTTGAATGCCCCGGCCTTTGAATTTTTTTGGTCAATATTTTCCCATAGGTTAAAAAGGTTCACTTTTCGCCCCTTTTTCTGTTTGGGCCGGTTTATGCCAAACCAATGAGAATAGTTTTTCAAAATTTTAAATTTACTTTTTTTCCCCGGCAATTTCCAAAAATTCCTAATTCTTGATTTTTGCCCCGTTCTAGTTTTTTGGAAAAGGGGTTTTTTAATTTATGTATTTTTTTTTTTTAAGGTTTGAGCTTTTTTCGAAAATTTTTTTACGCTTTTTTAAAGGCGATTTTTTGGAATCTTTCCTCCATCCCGCACGGGCTGAGCGCTGAGTTTTCCCTTGCGATCTTTTTAATGTTCCCTCCCCATGTTCCTTTTTGCTTCACTTGCCTCCCCCGGAGAAATTTAGCCCAAAAATTAAACTGGGTTGCCTGTCGGATTGCCGTCGTTGAATGCCCCCGCACTTTGCAAAATCGCGTTTTTTACATGCCTGGGGGGTTTTTTCGAGCGGCCCCCTTTCCCCCCCCGGAAAACCCCCAAACCCCGCCCCACACCGGGGCCCATTGCCCCCCTTCGGGGGGGAAAGGTTCCCCCAAGTTCCCTTCCCCAAATTGGGGGGACTTAAGAAAAAAAGGCCCAAACCTTCGTCAAAATATTTATTTTTTTTTTGGTTCCCCCTTGCCCCAAATTTCTTGGAAATAAATTTGATCTGTTTGGTAAAGGGAAGGGGCACCATGGAGAGAAAAGTATAAAGGTAGCTACATTTTTTTGTAAAAGTATATGATATACATTTCATGTATTCAGGATGAGGTGTGTGTAAGAAGATTTACCTAAGCGTTAGGGGCCGGTCACACGGCACAGTGCAAATATTAGTATTTGCACTGTTTTTGGGGCCGTGAACACGGCCCCCGGGGGGGGGGTTTTTTTCTCCGTTTTTTCAAAAAAAAACCCTTTTTCCCCCTCCCCAATTGAGATGGCATTTTTCCGCCCGTAAATAAAGGCGGAAAAATTTGAACTTGCCCCAATTTTTTTCGGACCACCAGCGGTCTAAAAACCGTCCAATCCAGAAAATCCATGCGGTGGGGACAAGGCCTTATACAGGAATAATAACCTTCCCCTGAGACTCCACAGACTCACATAACCAAGGTATGTAATACCAATATTTCTCCTTTAGGGGCACGGTTAGGAGAAATATTTTTTGGAACAGGAGCACAGACAGCAAAGCAAACTTTGAAAACTATAAAATAAAGTAAGAAGTTTGACTTATACAATTTAAAAATGTATCTATTGCGACTTCCATACAAATACAATTTAAGAACAAATCTACAAAAACTAGTTTTTTAAGGGCCCAAAAAAAAGAGGTCCCCAAATTTTGCTATATTTGACCAGAGGAAAGCAAAATCCCCAGAGGTAGAAGCCAAGTGTTAAAAAAGGGAAAAATTCTTTCCCCATTCCAAAAGGAAAAAGAAAAATCCCCTTCTCCAGAATCCTGGTCACTATAACTTGTTATATTTTTCATCAAAATTTACCAGACCGTTTTATAGAACCTGGTCACCAAAAATTTTTTATTATTACACTAAAAAAGTAAACCAGCCCTTCTTTGAATTCTGTCACTATAATTGTTAAATTATTTCATTAAAAATTTATCCAACTGTTTTTTTTGAATCCTGGGCACCCTAATTTTATTTATTACATCTAGAATGATCCAGACCCTTCTTCAGAATCCAGTCCCATAACTTAATTTCATTATTACATCTAGAAATTATCCAACCTTTTTCCGAATCCCCGGTCACTATAACTTGTTATATTATTACATCTAGAAATTTATCCAGAAGTTTATAGAAACCTGGCACCATAACTTGTTTTTAATTATTAAAACTGAAAAGTATCCAGACCCCCCTTTTTAAAAATCCAGTATCAAAAACTTGTTCTATTAATTTCATCTAGAAATGTTTTAGACCCTTCTATAGAATCCCGGTCACTTAAAATGTTAATTTTACCCTAAAATTTCCAAAAACTTCTTTGAATCCTGGGCCTATAACTTTTTTATTCTCTAAAATGTATCCAGACCCTTCTATAGAATCCTGGTACCATAACTTGTTATATTTTTTCATCTAGAAATGTTCCAGCCCTTCTCCGTCCCATTATAACTTGTTATATTATTTCATCTAGAAATGTTCCCCGACCCTTCTCCCCAGAATCCCCGGGCACTATAAGTTTTATATTATTACTCAAAATGTATCCAGACCCTTCTCAGAACCTGGTCACTATAACTTTTTTATATTATTACATCAAAAAAGTATCCAGCCCTTCTCCAGAATCCCGGTCACTATAACTTTTTTTTATTACATCTAAAATGTATCCAGACATTCTTCAAACCTGGTCACTAAACTTGTTATATTTTTACATCAAAATGTACCAGACTGTGTTGACGATTTTTATGACAAAGTTGAAATCGGCACAGTTTTTATGTTGATCGAAATTTTTAGATCATGCGATAATTTAGGTTAAAATCTGTGCATCATCTATTAAAAATCGCGCCATTTTCGGCGCTTCCTGTCATTTTGGCGGCCAAAATCAGATTACAGAATAGAGCAGGGTTGAGATGTGTGTGCGAAGTCATGACTGGGATGTGTATGGTTGCGATTGGCTGGAAAAATCACATGACCTCTTTTTTACATAGAACAGCCCTTCCTTTTTCAGCCTCAGTGTCTCCCCAGCGTCTCAGAGCGAAGGACGTGCGCTCTGCTTGTGTCCAAACAGCTCAGCGAAATTATTCTATTTCTTCACGAGAAACCTCTACCTTTAGCTTGTGATCCTTACAATTTAGTTAGATCAGAGATTGGAAGATTTTATCTAGTTAGGTAGAGAATTTTAAAGGAGATCTACCGCTGTAAAGTCACGGGGGGAGCGGTGGGGGGCCCCGCGGGCGAACACAGACAAGCTCTATAAAGAATACTGGATAAAGTTCACCAAGACTTAGTGTAGACATTGCACGGGCAATAGCTTTATATTAACATTTTTCCCTATTGAAATATTTCCTGGATTGGGCACCCTTTAACTTATAGGATACACATCTTTTCTAGTAACTGCAGTCTCTTTGTTAGGTGCAAAACTCCACTTTTATTATCAGTATACTTTTTCAGATTAGGTGTTCATTTTCAATTCTTGCCCATTCCACCTTTGTTGATATATCCACCTTGCACTTAAATTTGAATCCAGCAATTTTATAGTCACCACGTGAATTGAAAGGTGCCAAAAATATCTTGTATTATAAGAATACATAACATATACGTGTTTTTTTGACTTTTGGGGCACTACAGCTTTTTTTCATTGAGGCAGCTTGCACTTAAAATTTTAAATACAGCAATTTTATAGTCACCACAGGTGAATTATAGGGCCAAAAATACATTGTATTATCCGAATACATTTCAGATACGTGTTTTTTTTCACTTTGGCGCAGGCCCGGTTTTTGGATAGATATACTTTGCGGTTAAATTTGAATACAGCAAATTTTTTAGTCACCACAGGTGAATTGATAGGTGCCAAAAATACCTTTATTATCCGAATACATTTCAGATACGTGTTTTTTTCACTTTGGCGCAGGCCAGCTTTGTTTTATAGACCTACTTTGCAGTTAAATTTTAATCCAGCAATTTTGTAGTCACCACAGATGAATTGATAGGTGCCAAAAATACCTTTTATTATCCGAATAAATTTCAGATACCTTTTTTTTTTCACTTTGGCGCGGGCCCAGTTTTTGTTGATAGATCTATTTTGGGGCATTTTAAAATTTTTGAATTTACAGAAATTTTTTATAGTAAACCACAGGTGAATTAAATGGGTCCCAAAAATTTCCTTGTATTACCCGGGAATACTTTTTAAAATACGTTTTTTTTTCCATTTTTGGCCAGGCCAGCTTTTTTGGATAGATTACTTTGCATTTAAATATTTGAACCCAAAAAATTTTTGTTTTTGTTTTGGGGGATTTGTTTAAAATTTTGTGATTTGCCTTTCTTTTAATAAAGAACCTTCCAAAAATTTTCCATACCTTCTCAAATTTTTATATTTCTGAAAATGGAGGGGAAAATTCAGGGGGGTAAGGAGAAAAGAGGGGGGTGGGAACATGGAGGTAGAGGAAACGAGGGGGAAGGGTGTCCTTCCAAGTGCTGGCGAAAAACACCATCCCAAAGGGATCGTCAGTTGCAGGCCCGGGTCAGGCCGAAAAACGCGGGGTCGGGGCCCCTGTAAATCCCCAGTAACGAACAGCGTCGCCAATCTGCCCTTTCCAGTGGTTTAAATTCAACCGGAAACCCAAAACCCAGTTTTTAACCTCCTCGTTCCCCCGGGTTCCGGCCAAAGGGTCGTCATCAGCATCACCGGGCACCCTGTCCAACAGGGAAGCAGCCCCAAAATGTAAATTTTAAATTTGAAACCCACCACTGTGGGAAATTTCCCTTTTCTGAAACCTCTTTGATGACAAAATGGGTTGGGGCCCAAAAAGGCATTTTAAAAATCAAGAGGCCAAAGGGGGTTGTTTTTCTTTGCTCTGCCGCCCATTACTGATGCCATCAGAGGAGGAAAGGGGAAGCGGGTTTTAATGGGCCCAAAAAACCCCGGGGGCGGTGGGGAAAACCCCCCTTGCAGTCCCTCTTGCTTTTTACCCTGACCCCGGATGCAAAAAATTGTCAGGACGACCAAGTCCCCCGGGTGTTGATGATGTTTATGATGACGCTTTTGGGGATCCAACGTGGTCTTTTCAGTAAAATTTTTGCTTGCGAGGCCTTCACATGGACAAGGGGGAAGAGATGGGGTAGTGTCAGTATGGGTTTCCCTTAAAAAAAGGGAAGGGGGGTCGCAGAGTCCGCTGATTTTTTCCCCAGCCACGGTCAGCGCAAACCCGTTTCCTCGCCTATCCCATAAAAAAAGGTCCGGACCTCTAAAGCCTGGGCCTTTCTTTTGAGCAACCCTCTGATTCACCCAAAGCGTTGTCATTTTCCCCCTTTTGGGGTAAACCCCTTAAGTAGAGGAAAAACCCTTAGGGGGGTTAAACCCAACAAAATATTCTAGAAAATTTCCCGCAAAATCCCATGATTTTTGTAAGGAGGCAAAAACTTGGCAAAAAAAAAGGCCCTAAAACGCCGGGTTTTTCCAAAACCAATTGTCAAAACCCTCGGCCCTCCGCCTCCTCCTCCTCCGGCCACCCCAAGCGTTTTCAGGCCCGGGTCTCTCAGAGTCATGTTTAGGGACCCCCCCCTCCCCCTTCCCCCCCCCAACCCCCCCCAAATCCCCCCCCCCCCCAGTCCCCCCCCCCCCCCCCCCGGACCCCCGTGGAAGTACCCCCAGCACCACCAGAGACCCTTCCTCCCCCTTCACCTTCCCCAGTTTGACGCCCTGCAGCCGTAAAAGCGGCCAGCCCTAGCAGCCACCTTCTGCTTCCGGGTTTGGGAGCAGAAAAAAACATTTTAAACCCCAAAACCATCCCAAAGCCAAAAGCCTTAATGTGGGCATTGCCAGGGTTTTGGCTTTTGGGAAAAATGTTTGCCTTTCCGTCTGGTGGAAAAAGGGAGGGGTTTTCCGCCACGTCAGGGCCCCTTCCCTTCCCCCCCAAAAACCAAAGATGCCGAGCAGGCATTTTTTTCCCAGAAAAAGCCATCCCTCCCCTGGCCACCCCAAGTGTCATCAAAAATTTTCCCAACCCCGCGTTGTTTTGATCTGGGGCCGGGAAAAACCCAATCTGCCCAAACCGACACAGGGAAACTGTAAGCAGGCCCAAAAACCCGTATATCTCTTTTGAAAATTCACTGGGTGAGCTGGGGGTTGTCTCTGGGGGTGACGGTGGTTTCTCGGCTCGGCGCACCCCTTTTTTCAAAACCGAAAGGGTTTGGGGGAAAGGGTTTTTTCCCCCCAAGGCCCTCTGGTGGCTTTTCCCGGGGCCCAGGGGGAAAACAGGCCGTGTTAAAATTTAAATTTTGTCTTGGAAAACCCCGTCCACACACGGGGTCAGGACCCTGTGGACGGCTCCCCCGAAAACGGCCCGAGCGCTGGCTGGGTGACAAGAACCTTGTGCCCCGGCAAGGTGGTGTTTCGATAAGGGCGAAATCTGCTGGCCGCCCTTAAGATCGGTAGAAATGGAGCACATTTCCCCTTTCCTGGCACATGTCCTAAACCCTTTTCGTCCGAAATTTAAAGAGCTACCCGGTCTGGACCTCCCGCTGAGGAAGGGTTTTGAAGTCAAATTGCACTTTCCCCCCGTTTGCCCCCTGGGTTTGGGCCCGCTGGCTGCGTTGGGAGCGTTTATTCCGGGTCCCCCTCAAAACCCTTTCATTGTTGCCCTAGGCAAAAAATGCTTTAACTTTCCCCCCCCACTTTCTCCAGCAGATTGTGGGAAGGGAACGCAATGCCCTTACGCAGTAAAAGTGGGCACATGGGGGGTTAAAAAGCAGCCCGGGGGCGGACCTGGGGGGGGTTGAGCCCCCGGGGAGTGGGGCAGGTGAAAAAAGCTCTGCACCCAAAACCCTTTCCAGTTTTTTAATAAGCCACCAAAATGGGCAGTGCGGGAAAATGGGCCCCTTGGGCCCGCATGAGCATTTGGGTGAAACTTATTTTTGGAGCGATCGTTGGAAAACTCTTTAAACAAAAAGGGCCCCCGCGACGGAGGGGGACGGACCCCAGATGCGGGAAAAGGAGCCTTTCTCTCCCCCCCCTCAAATCCACAAGGCCCGGGCAGGTTTTTATAAATTTTTTCGGTCTTCATTAGGGGAGTTTGGTTTTGGGGTCCAGAGCTAGTGCAAGGTGGCGTTTTCACTCTCAGGGGGGATCATCTCAGGCAAGTCCCGGGCGTGTTGAAACTGTTTCCGGAGGAGCGGAAAGGGGGAGGAGGGGGGAGGGGTATTCCCCGACACCGGGCGTTACCGACGTTTCCCCAAATTGGGAAAAAGGTTGGCGCGTTTTTGAGGCGGAGGGGAAGATGAGGGGATCAGTTTGCTAGTGCCCCTCGACCCCGAGGCTTGGGGAAAACAAGGGTCCATCTCTCAAAATGAGTGCTTTGGGTGCCCTTTTTCCCCCAACCCTGATCCTCGCATTAAGGGCCATCAAAATGAAAAAACAGTTACTGGGTGGGGCCCCCCTCCCGGATTTCCCCCCACAAAACAAAAAATCAGCACTTTCCTTCCCCCCACCCAAAAAAGAAGTAAAAAGCAGGGAAATGGAAAAACCTTGCTGATTTGATCAACTGGAGACATCTGTTGCCGTCTTTCTTCCCCGTTTCCCCCCAAAAAATAAAGGTTGGAAAACAACTTTTGCGACGTGAACCCGCAGTAAAAGTGCCAAGTAGCCCTTTGCGGCCCGCGCCCGGCCCCAAGGGTGGGGCAGAAGCCTAAAAAGGGGGGGGGTCCTCTTTGGGGGGGAATTTTTTTTTACCACCCCCACCAAGCCCTTCCCAAAGCAAAGGGACACATCCCCAAAAACAACAAGGGGACCCCTTAAATTTATGGTGCCCCGACTATTTTCGTCTCAACCCCCGGGTGTTTTTGGTGGTTCCGGGGCCCCAAAAGAATTCTGGGTTCCCAAAAAAGACGAATGGCCCAGCTCGCTCGCCCCGCCATAAGGTTTTTTGTCCTGCCCACAGCCCCGCATCAATTTTGAGCGGACCCTCAAACACAGCTGGGGGAGTCATTACAGACAAAACGATCCCGGGTTTTCCAAAATAATTTTGGATCGTTTGAACCCTTTTTTCAAGATGAATCAGGCCCAAGGATCCTGTGGTTTTTGTGGCCCCAAAATTTCCGAGGGCAAGGGTTTGTTGCCGGTCTACTTCAATTTCTTCAAAAAAAAAAATTTGGTTCCCCTTGAAAAAAAATTTTTTAAATGTTCATTTCTTACTGCAATTTTTATTTTTCTTTTCCCAACAGTTTATTTTGTGGTTTTGCTGTTTTGGGGGGACAGTAAAAGACAGCAAGGTTTTTTGACAACACCGATTCCATTTACCCCACTTTTTCTTTGAAGTTTTCGCATTGTCAAAAGGGTTTTTAGGGCTGTTGCTGTGGGGAATAACAGCAAAAAATTTAAAGGTTTCCCTTTGGGGAAAACAAAATGGGGGACTTTAAGGGATTTCTCCCCACAATTTTTAATATGGCCCGAGAAAAACATATTTTTAATTTTTTTGGGGGCATTTTTGCTGTGAGAAAATTCTATAATTAAAGGTCCCCCTTTTTGGAAAGAAATTTGGCTTTTAAGTGGCATTTCTCCTCCCCCAATTTTTTTAAAAAGTGGGTGAAAAGTCATATTTTTTAATTTTTTGGGGGCATTTAAATTTGCGTGGGTTTCGCAAAAAACTGGTCCTTTGGGAAAAGAAATGTGGCTTCCTAAGTTTGGGATTTCTCCCTCACAATTTTTAAAAAGGGGCTGAGAAAATTTATTTTTATAAATTTTTTTTTGGGCAACTGCTTTGAAAATGCAAACCCAAAACCACAGGTTCCCTTTTTATAAAAAATGTTGTTTCTAAAGGAAAATTTTTTTCTTCCCCAATTGTCCAAAGTTTGGCTCAAGGGGCATGTTTTTAATTTTTGGGGGATTTTGCGTGAAAAGCACTAACTACAGGCCTATTATAAAAAAAAATTTTTTTTTCTAACAGACCCTTTGTTTTTTCACAATTGTCCAAAGTGGCTTTAAGGGTCATGCTTTGTTTTTTTGGGGATTTTGCTTTGTAATGCAGCATTTCTACAGGTCCCCATTATAAAAAATTGGTTTTTTTTTTTTATCAGACATTTGGGTTTTTCATAATTGTTTAAGAATGGGGTCAAGGGGGATGGGGCTGTCAAAAAAAACCCGGGAATTTGGTAAGGGAAAAGTTAAGGGACACATATTCAAAATGACTTGTTTTTTTAAAAATCTTTAACTAGCTATAAAACCCATTTTTTTTTTTTTTATTGAGGACAAAACCCCTTTTAATTTTAAAAAAAAAAAAAGAGAAAAAAAGACATGGTGGGATTCCTCCTTTTTTTTAAAAAAGTGTTTTTCCCCCAAAAAAAAAATACTAAAAAACTTTCCATTTAAAATACTGGTAAAAAAAATTCCTCTGGGAAATTTTTCAAGGGGGGGTACAGGAAAAACTTGACCCGGTTTTAGGTTTTTCCCTTAAAACATAAAAGTATGGGGACGGGCCCGAGAACCAAAGTACAGAGAAAATTTTCAACCGCATGTTTTGGGGAAAATAAAAAAAAGAAAGGGCCCAAGGGTAAAGGGCACCTGGGTGTAAAGGAGCGGGTTAAAACCCCATATTTCCAAGTGAAACTCAATTTTTTCCGCAAATTTATTCGGAGGGGCAAACAATACAGGACAGGGGAAAAGGGATATGTTCCGTGAAAATAAAATTTGGGGTTCCAAAGACCTCTTTTTCCCCGGGACATTTTAAACTGGGGTCGTGCAGGTTTGGGGGGTCATGCTGTGGACCCCGGGACAGGTATAGTCAATGGGCCCCTTTTAACTAAATTTGGGGGGTTGAAAAAACTCCTTTTTCCCGGCCCCTTTTTAAAATTTGGGGGCATGCAGGTTTTGGGGGTAGCTTTTCCCCCGGACGGGATAGTCAATGTTTCCGTTCAAAATAAAATGGGGTTGAAAGATCCTTTTTCCCGGCATTTTAAATCTGGGGGTCATGAAAAGGGTTTTGGGGGTCATGCTGCGTTTTCCCGGACAGGGATTTCAATGTCCCGTTCAAGTAACATATGGTTCAAAATTTATACTGCCTTCTTGGACTTTTTTAAAATTTTTGGGTGATTTCAAGGTTTTTAAAGGGGCATTCTGTGGGGGAAAAAGACAGGGTAGTGAATGTTGGGGTTATTTTTTTTCTGTGGCTTTTTTTAACCTAAAATGTGTTTCCCAAAATGTAGCAGTACCCCCTTACGTTGTGGTGTTTAAATTTCCCGCTTTTCCACCCTGTTTTGGGTGTAAGGGAAAGAAGGGTTTTTTGTTTTTCCCCCTCCCCCCATAGATTTAATGGTCATTTGTCCAAATCCCACTCATAAACGATTTTCTTGTCGATTTATGGTTTTACTATCGAACCCTCCCACCGTTTTCCCCGGGGGCAATGTAATCCCCTTTAACACTAACCAGACCCTTCTCCCGGAAACCCGGTCCATAAATTGTTCTTTTTATTTTCATTTTTTAAAAATTTTTCCAGACCCTTCTTCCCGTTTTTCCCGGGCCTATAACTTGTTATATTTTTTACATCTAGAAATGTATCCAGACCCTTTTACCAGAATCCCCGGTCACATAAAATTGGTTTTTATTTTTACATCTAGAAAAGTTTCCAGACCCCTTTTTCCAGAATCCTGGGGCGCTATAACCCCGGGTTTTTATTTTTTACATTAGAAATGTAACCAGCCCCCTTTTCCCGAAAACCCCGGTCACTAAATTTTATATTTAGACATCTAGGGAAAAGTTAATTTCAGACCCCTTCAAATCCTTTGGGCCCCTATAAACTTTTTTATATTATTTTAAACTAAAATATATCCCGTCCCTTCTCCAGATTCCTGGTCACTTAACTTGTTATATTAATTTCATCTAGAAATGTACCCGGCCCTTTTCCAAAAATCCTGGTCATGATAACTTGTTATATTATTAATTTAGAAAGGTTCCCCGACCCTTTTTTTCCAGAATCCTGGGCCCTAGAACTTAAAAATTTTATTTTATTTTTATTAGTAGTAGTAGTAGGGAGTATTTTTTTATTTTTATTATTATTTTTATTATTATTATTTAAATTTTTATTAATTTTAATAAAGAATACCCCCCCCCCCCCTAAAACTCAAACCCGATCGGGCCCCCCGGCAAGGGACAGGACAAGCACAATGAGGAGGAACATCTTTATGTGTGCGATGTGTCTGAGAGCTCGGCAACGTACAACCTCCGGTCAGAACTCATGCAGGCTACCCACCAATAGAAATATTATATTTGGATGGTAATCAGTAGCTAGGTGGAGGGGGGTGTAATTTGACAAAGGGAATTATGAGGAACTTACCACAGAAGCCAGATTCTACATCAAAGTGAACAAAATTTAAAGGAGAACCAGTGAGCAGAAAGAGGGTTATCACTGTAAAGTGCCAGGCAGGTCTATGTGGTGTAGCAGTTGTGTGCATGGACATCAGGCCTACCGGTGCGGGATTGCTGGCAGGTGTGGTGCACCGGATCAGGGAAACAAACTACAGAGACTTCTCAGCTTCAGTCTCGCAGATGTTACTCATGGCACCAAAACTTAAAGCACGTTACCCTTACTCTTCATATGCACAGTACTCTACACAAATGACAATTGCTCTTGTGACAAATCATCTTATTTCAACCCAGCAGCTTTTCCCACTGGACTCCAGCCTCTAGATCAGGCTTAAGCCCTAAGACTGACTGCTGCTCTTGCTATGCTCCCCTGGGTCAGTCCATACATAATTGTTTCATAGTCTATCCTCTAGACCAGTGTTTCTCAACTCCAGTCCTCAAGACCCACCAACAGGCCAAGTTTTCAGGATTTCCTCAGTATTGCACAAGTGATGTAATTATTGTCCATGCATTCTGTTGGACATCCTGACACAGGTGATATAATTGTCAGCATATTCTGTGGGAGATCCTGAAAACATGACCTGTTGGTGGGGCTCGAGGACTGGAGTTGAGAAACACTTCTCTAGACTTTAGTGGCCTCACTGTCTATGGGTCATAGTCCCTTGAATACTTAATGATCATGCACATGGGCTACTTGCTCTTCTTGAATCCCTGGGGCTAAATAGGTGGCTCACTATTCTCTGTCTCTCTAGTGTTCTCTCTCCTGGACAGTTCCCCACTGTGCTCACACTCTCTATTTCTCTTCCATCTACTGTACATGTCTATGCTCCTTCTCTCTCTTCCTCTTCTCTAAGAGTACTCTCATCCCAGTTGGGTAGGGCTAGCCTGGTCTTGGTCCACAGCTGGCTTGTGGCCAAGTGACTCTTTATCTGGAATAACTGGTTCTAACAATTACAACTGGTGAATACAACTGACTCTGACCTGCAGTATATGGCAAGCTCTCCTTTTAACTGTGTTTTTGCAGCCTTCCCTTCTCTTCACTCTGATCAGCAGCTAGACCAGCCATGCTTAAGCTTAAAGCTTCCTCCAGCGCTAAATTAAGTGCTGAGTCCGCTTACTCTTTTTTTACACAATATAGAACACTCTGAAAACATTATATATATCCATATACAACACCTGTTCATAGGAGGTGGTCCTGCCGCCTACATCCCCACTATATAGGAACTGGAAACATATTTCTAAACATATGAGGGAACAATAGTAATCCATACCTTAGAAAAATAATATCTTTGGTGCCGTGTGTAAATTGCTACAGATATATGCTGAGAATATCATGTGGACTGTGGTATTGAAGCTTATCCCACTGATCTTGGCTGGATAGATTTGTCTGATGTACCCCTCATCATCCAGAATCACATCCCTAACCTACATGTAATCCATTTTGCAGTGAACTATCATCCAGTTCATCTCTCTGATTTGGTTTAATTTGCTGTATGCCACTCACTGTATGCTGGTAATATTGGTTGTCGTAAAATAGTTCATATTCAGTAATGGTACGGTGTATTATTCAGTCACTATGTGGTGGTGATATGTGGTCATTGTTTTGTGGTATTATTCAGTCACTATGTGGTGGTGATATGTGGTCATGGGGTGGTGGTATTATTCAGTCACTATGTGGTGGTGATATGTGGTCATGGTGTAGTGGTATTATTCAGTCACTATGTGGTGGGGATATGTGGTCAAGGTTTCAGTCACTATGTGGTGGTGAAATGTGGAGACGGTGTTGTGGTATTTGGTCAATATGTGATGGTGATATGTGGTCATAGTGTTGGGGTATTCTTCGATCACAATGTGGTGGTGCTACGTGTTCATGGTGTGGTGCTATTCGGTCACTATGTGCTGGTGATATGTGGTCATGGTGTAGTGGTATAGTCACTATGTGGTGGGGATATGTGGTCAAGGTGTGTTGGTATTCGGTCACTATGTGCTGGTGATTTGTGGTCTTAGTAGGACATTTGTGCTATTAGCCTGGGATTCTGTTTTTGTGTAGCGGTGTTATTTGGTAACTATATGACTATTATTTAGTAGTTTTATATGTAGCACATTGGGTTAAAGCTTTTTGTATATTTTGACTTTGGTTGATGGTAATGCACTGTCTCACATCGTGGCGCATTTATGTTCCAGGGGGAGAAATTTCTTCTCCACGCCCTGAGTGCAATTTAGCCTAGGAACGCCTGGTGTCGGGGCTTATTTAGGAGATAGTGGGACCTCTACCTGTCAGACAATGATGGTATACCATAGCGATATCCCATCATTGTCTAAAGTAGGACAACAACTTTAAGGCTAGGGATAGAGAACAAAAAGTGGGTTAAGAACATCCCAAACCCTGATTTTTTTACAGGTTTGGTCAAACTAGTGTTGGACTGAACAGGTACAGATTCACATAACACTTGTCATTAGCTTAGACCTTCCTTTTCTCCAATAGTCCCACAAGCAATAGCGCTGATCTCCAAACAACATTGCATTGACTTGTACAGTAAATCTGGGTAACGAGTCACAAAATCTTAAAACACCTCCATGATATCTGTTGCCAAAAGTGAAACAAAGGTTGTTTTGTTTTTTTTTTAAATTCATAATTCCCCTGGAATCCCAAAACTCTTCTTTGGAACTCAAGTATCACATTACTGTGCCCTACCGAGTTATAAATGTGTAACCCACACTTCCTGCTCCTGACTGCCAACAAGGGATAATTTATCTGCTGAAAATCATCAGAATAGTATGTGGCCATTGTATCGAGAGGACTATGCCTGTCTCTATGGATGTAGCTAAAGCCATAACAGCTGTGGGACACAGAGGTTGAGGGGGCTCAGGTGGAAAACCATTGCAACTTTTTGGAGGAAATATAAAGATGGTGGCTTCTATCTAATATCTCTACGGGGTGTCTCTGAATTATGGCACCATTATCCAAACCTTTAATTGTTGATACCTACATTGTCATTTGAATTTCTTGTCAGTAAGTGGTGGGGGCCCATCTCATTTTGCTGTGGTGCCCTATGAAGTCTGGTTATGCCTTTGTTCTGCCTCTTAAGAAATTTGGCACATCTTTGGCTGTTTGCGAGCCATAAACTAAAAGCGAATACATTCAAGATTTCCCGCAGAAATTAATGACAATTTTTGATGTAAATTATAGTGAACTTGTCACTCTTTGGGGGGCCCCGCTCCTTTAGCTAAGCTTTGTCCACTATTTTGGTAAAACTTTTTGAATAGAGCAGATTCATTAAAAGCCACAAAATTTGGCACCAAATTTGCAATTTTTTTCCACAATAAAGTGTCTACATTGATGGAAGGGTGTCTGGGATAAGACCTTTCTCTAAAATTTACACCCATGTGAGATTTAGTAGATCAGGTGCCTAGAGTGCAGGTGCTATGGGGCCCAGGAGTTGAGGGGACCCACATAAGTACAAAAATATTGTACCTTTTTCTAGGGAATAACAAATTAGTGACTTTCTACTATCTAATGCTACTATATGAATTCTCTGATACTAAAATTATAAATGATAGTCTGATACAATTACTACTTATGAAGCTGTTTCAGATTCAGCTGTTCCCAGATTAGGTTGTTGAGGCCAAACTCATTTTGCTACTATGAATTCTAGTTAGATAGATGCAAACTTATTGTGGGTGAAAAATTAAAAAACAAATACATAAATAAATAATGAACAAAAATGGACAAAAATGATGGTACCCCTAAAAGAGGTTGAAAATAATTTGACCATAGGGACATGTTAAAATAAGGTGTGTTATGTAATTAGCATCATAGGTGCTTACAAACTTGTAATAAGTCAGATTGCTTCAAGAGTGAAAAGAAGTCACTGTGCCGTTTGGTATGATGGTGTGTACCACACTGATCAAAGAAGCTAAGGAGACAGTTGTTTTGAGAGATTAGGAAGAAAGTTATTAACAAACATGTTAACAGAAAAGGATATAAGACCATCTCCAAAAAGCTTGATATTCCTCTTTATACAGTTGCACATGCTGTTCAGTACTTTAGGGTCTAAGGGACCATAGCTAACTTTACTCTATATGTCAGTGAGAGGAAAACAGATGATACAAATGGTAACCAAAAAACGTATGAAAAACTTCCAAACAGATTAGATCGCACCATCCATCACTGTCTTTGCCAAAGGGGACTAAATAGATGATGACCAAGGAGGAAACCGCTATTGAAGGCAAATTTTGCTGAAGTGAGACTAGGATTTGCCAAAATGCTTATTGACAAGTTACAAAGCTTCTGGAGAAACGTTCTTTGGACAGATTAGTGAAAACTGGAGCTTTTTCACAAGTCACATCAGCTCTGTGTTTGCAAACACAAAAATACAATGAAAAGAATATTGCACCTACTGTAAAACCTGTAGGAGACTCAGTTATTCTTAGGGGCTGCTTTACTGCCTCTGGCACACTGTTTCTTGGATCTTTTCAGGGTATAATGAAATCTCAGGACTATCAAGGTTTTCTGGAGTGAAATATGCTACTCAGAGTCAGAAAGCATAGTCTCAGTTGCAGTTCTTAGGTCCTAAAACAGGATAATGACCAAAACACACATCTAAAGCCATCCAAGAATGGATTAGAGCAAAGCATTGGACTATTCTGAAGTGGCCTTTATAAGCCCTGATCTAAATCCTATTGAACCTTTGTGGGAGGAGTTGAAACCTGCAGTCTGGAGAAGGCACCTTCACACCTGAGACAGCTGGAGCCAGTGATGAAGAGTGGGCCAAATACCTGTGGACAGCTAGAGCAGCTCAGGAGGAGTGGGCCAAATACCTGTGGACAGTTGCAGTATAAGGATTGGGCTAAATGCCTGTACAGTAGACAGCTGGAGCAGCTCACAAAGGGTGGGCCAAATACCTGTGGACAAATGGAGAACAAGGAGTGGGGCAAGTACCTGTAGACAACAGCAGAAGTCTCCAGATACAGAAATTGCTTGCAGCTATTGTCTTAAAATGTTGTGAAGCAAAATATTTAGTTAAGGCAACAATCATTTCTGTCCAGGCAAGTTTCATTAGTTTATTTTTTTTTTCAGTTGAACCACAATTCAGAGCAATGTCTGATTTTCATAAGTTGATTTCAGTAATTTTAAATCTATTATAACTTTTGTCAGTTTCAAGTTATTTCAGTATATGCAGCAGCATTGAAAGTCATTTCCCTTTGCTGTCTAAAACTACAAGTCCCAGGATCCTTTGTTATGCCCTGTTTATCTTTCTTCCACCCAGCCTCCTTCTAAGTCCATAACCCCTGGTTTCATCCTTCATATCGGAAGCAAAGGCATGTGGCTTCAAAGACTGATCAAAAAATAATTCCTAACACCTTTGGATACCTGATCTCCTGGGCTGGGCACAGAGCTGTTTCCTTTGTGTGGAGACACAGAATTACCGAGTTTTCTGTCATCAAACAGCAAATGCAGAACTTGAGGAAGCCAACCGAAAATGTAACATAAGTTAATTATAAAAGTGCCTCATTTTGGGAGAGGTATTATTTAGAACATAGGGCGACATCTATGAAAGTTGGCAGCAACACACCAGTTCTACATCGATGTAGAGGAGTGTAAATACAACAGTATGTATAAAGAGTGTTATGCACCAAACTTTGTCTCAGCCATGGTATAGATTTGTATGGCAGTCATATTCTTGGCACATTTAAAAATGTTGTGTCTGGTGCAGGATGCGCCAAGTTTTGGCATACCGCTGTTCATACATCTATAGAATAGGACTACGACAGTTTTTTGGCTCAAAGTACGCCGGAAAACTAGCGCAATCCTGTTCATACTTTTCGCCCATAATTTTCTTCCAATGGACAACCCATTTATGTATCAGGTGATCCGTGTAAGACAGTCAATGCGTTAAACCACTGTATCAGGATCCTATAATAGTAAGTCATAACTATAGAAGGTACAGAGGAGGGTTTAGACACACTCTGGGCCTGGACACTGTGGGGGGCCCATAAGCCTTCTGATACATAAGGAGGCCTGTAAATGGTTAATCTTAAGTGGGGGCCTTCACCAGTTTTTTTTACGTATATTGCCGGTTCTATAGATGTATGAACAGGCGTATGGCCAAACTTGGTGCAATGTACGCCTGACGACATTTTAATGCGCCAAAGTTTGGCACATAACACTTTCATTCTTACTTTTGTATTCTACACTCCTCTTTATCTATTTAGAATTTAACCAAGTTTCAAAAAAGGTGCATGCGAATTCATAGATGTCAACCAAAGAGCTTCAAACTGCACTATTGTTCATAAGACTTTGTTGTTTAACAGTTTTGATGAATTTGTTGTGTAACTAATACCTGCAAAAGCTAAAGTTTTGTCCAAAAAATTTCTACCTGTACCGTAAGCTGATAGCAGGTGGGTTTAACTTGGCTCATACACATTAACCCCTTACCGACCTATGACATATGAATACGTCATAGCGCGGTAAGCGGCTTTGAAGCGGGATCGCAGCCGCCGAGTTTTAGCGGCTAATTGCCCTAACACCCGATGGTTACAGCGCGGGGGGGTGCCGCCGCCAACCCGCACTGTTTAACCCCTTAGACGCCACGGCAAAGATGGCCGCGGCATCTAAATGAATGGAAAACGGTGCCACGCACCGCTTTTCACTCTGCTCGGAGTCCCCGCATCATAACTGCGGGGATCCAATGGCTGAACATGGCAGCGGGGAGCCTTGTGAAGGCCTCCATCGCTGCCATGTTTTGAATTTCCCCACTTCCGGCCCCAGGCAGAAAGTGGGGAGACCGCCATCTTGGTACACCCTAATGCATTGTCTTTGCAATGCATTAGGCTGTATTAATGATCGGATCGCGCCCCGTAGTGGTGACGCGCCCTAGGGGGACTCAAAGTCAAAGTAAAAAAAAAAAAAAAAAAAGTATTAAAAGTTCAAATGACCCCCTTTTGCCATTTTACAAATAATAAAAAAAATAATTAAAAAGTTACACATATTTGTTATCTCCGAAAGAGTCCGAAAAAGTCTGATCTATAAAAATATAACATCATTTGTCTCGTACACTGAATAAAAAGAAGAAAAAAAATTCCAAATGACAAAATTGCGTTTTTTTTAGTAATTTCACGTCACATAAAAATTGAAATAAAAGTGATAAAAAATTTGCATGCATTTCAAACTGCTAGCAATAAAAAGTACACTTCAGCCCGCAAAAAATGCCCCCTCACTGACGTCCGTAGCTGCTTGTGCAAAAAAGTGATTGGTCGCACAAAATGGCGCCGCAGCGCAAATTTCAAAAATAGAAAATGTTTGGATTTTTTTTTACGGTACCAAAACATAACAATAACCTTTCATGTTTGGTATTGCCGGATGCATAAAAACCTGTAGAATACAGAGAACACATCATTTTTACCTAAGATTGAACACTGTAAAAAAAAAAAAATCCTGCAACATGGCGCAAGTACTTTTTTTTCACATTTTGCCCCAGATTTTTTGCCGCTCCCCAGTATATTCTATAGTAACATGAATAACACAATTAGAAAGTACAACTTGTCCAAAAAAATAAAAGCCCTCATATGTCTATGTAGGTGGAAAAATAAGTTATGGCTTTCAGAAGGCAAGGAAGAAAAAAATTTAAAGCCATATTATTATGACCGTCCATCAGGAAGGGGTTAAATAGTTGGCAGATTTTGTTGAAAACAATAGAAACTAATAACAGCACTGATAGGGCAACTTGACAGGTAGGTAAGTTTGGATTGACCTCTCAAGCCTTAGGGCATGTCCCCACTGCACGGGTTTTCAGACCGCCAGAAAAACCGGCCGAAAATTAGTTCAATGGGGCGCTATGGAAAACCCGTTGCAGCAGTCCCCCCTGTCCCCACTGCACGGGTTTTCCGCCCGGCGGTTTATCCGCCCGCAGGCGCCCGAAAAATATTGTCCCTGCACTTTCTTCCATCCGGTTTTCGGACGGAATCTGTGCAAGTCACTGTGAAGGGGGCGGGCTTTTCTCTGCACATCGGGGAGAAAAGCGGCACCCCCCCCCCCCCCCCCCGCGGCCGTGGGGACGACCACCAAACAGGACAAACCGATCGGTATTTGTCCCTTGACATGTGAACGTACCCTTAGTGCTACACATGTGACCATTCAGATATCATGTGGTTACCCAATTCAAGTGTACTATGACTGTGGTGGGTGGTAGAGGTCTATCTTTTATATTGCCCAAGGGCCCAGACACCTGAAATCCACCCCTGCTATCACTGAAAAAAAGTTATGACAATGTAAAGTATAATAAGCCAGTAAGTGGAATGAGATGACATCATATAGTCTATGATGAAGGTTGGTGATGTCATAGAAAAGGCAGTGGTAGAGCGGCGGGCTAGTATGGTTTTTGTCTTGCTTCAGCTCTCAGTGTGTTCAAAAATGGGTGTGTATGATTTGTTTGAATTGCATATCATGTGACACATTAGGCTTAACATTACAATGCCTTTCTCCACAGTGTGCTCACTCTAGTCAAACAAAGGTCTGTTTATGTAAAGAGTTGTTAATAGCTACGATGTAGCTGAGTGGTTAGCACTTCTACCTTTCAGCATAGGGGTTCTAGGTTCAAATTCCTGCAGGATACATACGTGGATTTTCAATGCACATGCCTGACTCTGGTTTCTTTTTTCTTTTTATTTATCTGTACTGTTTGACTAGTTACAAAGGCGTACAGAGGACAGGAGTAGAATGACAGCACCTGGGGTTGAACATTCGCTCAGCAGTGAGTGTGTGTGATTACTAAGGAGTACAGAGGGCGGGAGTAGAATGAAAGCACCTGGGGTTGTACACTCGCTCAGCAGCGAGTGTGTGTGATTACTAAGGAGTCCAGAGGAAAGGAGTAGAGTGACAGCACCTGGGGTTGAACACTTGCTCAGCAGTGAGTGTGTGTGATTACTAAGGAGAACAGAGGATGGGAGTGGGATGACAGCACCTGGGGTTGAACATTCGCTCAGTAGTGAGTGTGTGTGATTACTAAGGAGTACAGATGACGGGAGTAGAATGACAGCACCTGGGGTTGAACACTCGCTCAGCTGTGAGTGTGTGTGATTACTAAGGAGTACAGAGGACGGGAGTAGAATGACAGCACCTGGGGTTGAACACTCGCTCAGCAGTGAGTGTGTGTGATTACTAAGGGGTACAGAGGACGGGAGTAGAATGACAGCACCTGGGGTTGAACACTCACTCAGCAGTAAGTGTGTGTGGTTACTAAGGAGTACAGAGGACTGGAGTAGAATGACAGCACCTGGGGTTGAACACTCATTTAGCAGTGAATGTGTGTGATCACTAGGCAAGGAATAGACTGATAGTAGCTGCCTGAGAGGAGAGCTGATGTGTGAGCATGTGTGGCAAGACTGAGGAGCTCTCATCAGTGGCTGTATCTCCTAGAGACGGGCTATACACTACAGAGCACAAAGGGAGCAGCTAAAAATGCTAAAGAATTTTTTATAATGATGAATGGTGAAAATGTTTATTAATTAAGTAGC
This sequence comes from Phyllomedusa bahiana, assembly GCA_025379985.1. NCBI lineage: Eukaryota > Metazoa > Chordata > Amphibia > Anura > Hylidae > Phyllomedusa > Phyllomedusa bahiana. The sequence goes on along the minus strand of JAODAL010003923.1, from coordinate 116,615 downwards.
AAGCGTTTCACTTTTTACTTTGGGGTAAAACCTCTTTAAAAAAAACTCCAATTTTTGTTGGCCTACACCACACCCTTTAGAAAGAGCTGCAGAGCACCTATGCAGCAAAAAAAAAAAAAAAAAAAATCCTTTGCTAAAAAAAAATCTGCTTCTGCGCAGACTCCCTGAGATGCAGCTTCTAGATCAGGCAGAGTGTTTATAAAACACCTATGCCCAATCATATAGAGAACTGTGTGACCATAAATATATAGCTGCACCGTCCTCTCTACTCCATCCCTGCATTTATCTCCATGATCAATGAATGGAGAGAACAGGAGGCTGAACAATCAGTGTTCAGCTTCTATTTACAGTTAGGATAATGTTGGAGCCTGAAGGGCTAAGTAACAGAAAAAGGACACCACAGTATTAACTTCTTCACTGCCCCAGTGATCTTTAAAATTATTCCTTTTTGTGCCTTAGATCACCAGAGATTTTGATATTAACCCCTTTACTAACCTAAATCCTAAGGGTTGCAGGTGTTAACACCTTATTAGCCCTATACCCTAGGTATGTGTCCATAAGCTCTGTAATTGTAACTTTTTATTTGGTGCTATACAACAGCATTTTGTGCTGCAATTTTGGATTGTCCAGTTCAAAGGGAATAGTGCCCACATCCTTAATAGCCCTGCTTACTAGCGACATAGACTTAAGGAAAATTGTTGGTATAGATACCTTCTTTGCTCTAAACATAGTGATTATTGTCTTGTAATATACACAATCCTGGGTATGAATACATCTTTGGAAAGATCGCTGTATTGATCTTTGATCTATTTTCTCATAGCTGTTAGGCCATAATTAAGCCATTTTCTTTCTAAATTAAAGGGGTTGTTCAATGTATGTTTGTATTTATTATGTCTTTCATAAGAAATCATAAAATTTAAAAAAAGGCCGGTGTGGGGGCACATGAGAAGATGCTGCTGGAGGTAGTAATACTGGAGAAGTTCTGCTCCTCCATACACTACTGTTACCTGGATACCAGGGTCACATGACCTGTGTGCTGGTCACATGATAAGACGCTGCTGGAGGTAGTAATGCTGGAGAAGTTCTGCTCCTCCATACACTACTGTTACCTGGATACCAGGGTCACATGACCTGTGTGGTGGTCACATGATAAGACACTGCTGGAGGTAGTAATACTGGAGAAGTTCTTCTCTCCATACACTACTGTTACCAGGGTCACATGACCTGTGTGGTGATCAAATGATAAGAAGCTGATGGAGGTGGTAATACTGGAGAAGTTCTGCTCCTCCATACACTACTGTTACTGGATACCAGGGTCACATGACCTGTGTGGTGGTCACATGATAAGACGCTGCTGGAGGTAGTAATACTGGAGAAGTTCTGCTCCTCCATACACTACTGTTACCTGGATACCAGGGTCACATGACCTGTGTGCTGGTCACATGATAAGACGCTGCTGGAGGTGGTAATACTGGAGAAGTTCTGCTCCTCCATACACTACTGTTACCTGGATACCAGGGTCACATGACCTGTGTGGTGGTCACATGATAAGACATTGCTGGAGATGGTAATACTGGAGAAGTTCTGCTGCTCCATACACTACTGTTACCTGGATACCAGGGTTATATGACCTGTCTGATGGTCACATGATAAGACGCTGCTGGAGGTAGTAATACTGGAGAAGTTCTGCTGCTCCATACACTACTGTTACCTGGATACCAGGGTCACATGACCTGTGTGGTGGTCACATGATAAGATGCTTCTGGAGGTAGTAATACTGGAGAAGTTCTGCTCTCCATACACTACTGTTACCTGGATACCAGGGTCACATGACCTGTGTGGTGGTCACAAGAAAAGATGCTTCTGGAGGTGGTAATACTGGAGAAGTTCTGCTCCTCCATACACTACTGTTACCTGGATACCAGGGTCACATGACCTGTGTGGTGGTCACATGATAAGACACTGCTGGAGGTAGTAATACTGGAGAAGTTCTGCTCCTCCATACACTACTGATACCTGGAAACCGGGGTCACATGACCTGTGTGGTGGTCACATGATAAGATGCTTCTGGAGGGAATAATACTGGAGAAGTGCTGCTCCTCCATATACTACTGTTACCTGGATACCAGGGTCACATGACCTGTGTTGTGGTCACATGAGAAGATGCTGCTGGAGGTAGTAATACTGGAGAAGTTCTGCTCCTCTATACACTACTGTTACCTGGAAACCAGAGTGACATGACCCGTGTGGTGGTCACATGATAAGACGCTGCTGGAGGTGGTAATACTGGAGAAGTTCTGCTCCTCCATACACTTCTGTTACCTGGATACCAGGGTCACATGACCTGTGTGGTGGTCACATGATAAGACGCTGCTGTAGGCAATAATCCTGGAGAAGTTCTGCTCCTCCATACACTACTGTTACCTGGATACGTGGTGGTCACATGATAAGATGCTGCTGGAGGTGGTAATACTGGAGAAGTTCTGCTCCTCCATACACTACTGTTACCTGGATACCAGGGTCACATGACCTGTGTGGTGGTCACATGATAAGACGCTGCTGGAGGTAGTAATACTGGAGAAGTTCTGCTCCTCCATACACTTCTGTTACCTGGATACCAGGGTCACATGACCTGTGTGGTGGTCACATGATAAGGCTGCTGGAGGTGGTAATACTGGAGAAGTTCTGTTTCTCCAAACACTGCTGTAACCTGGATGTCAGGGTCACATGACCTGTGTGGTGGTCACAGGACTGTCTCCATGTCTGGATAGGAGCCTACGACATCGGTATAAGAAGGATACAGCAGCAAAATTTGTAATACTTGTCAATTAGAAAATGTTAGAATTTCCTATGTATAATGTAATAAACTACACTGTTCTGCTTCTCATAGTGGCTTTGATAAATTTATGCAATCATGTAGCCCATATAAGAGACAGCACCATCTAGTGGTATAATACAAAACATGGACAAACCCAATTACAGACCATCTGCTTTCATATTTAGAAGATTAGTAGTTATTGTTTAAGATTTGTTTTAATGCCAGAATGCATGAAAAAGAAATTTCATAACATTTTTCTTCTTTTTTAGCAACCTGTGAGGTCAATCCGTCGCCTATCAAGCCTTTAGAGTGTTTTTAACACGAAGTCATTTCATGCCGGGTTTGTCCTGCTTCAGCTTTCAGTGTGTTCAAAATGGGGTTTGTATCATTTGTTTGAACTACATATCATGTGACCCAAAACTGAAAAAAATCCTTTTGATGGCCAGTTTACTAGTAACCAAAGGTCCATAAGTATAAAAAATAGCGCTGAGACTCCTAAGGTAATAGGTAATAGTATCACTTTATTGCAGAAGCAACTTGTCAAAAGAAAATAAAGAAATCTACATCCAAAGAACAAAAAAAAGTGTTATATCAAATAAATGCTCACTATAAACCATCAGAAAATAAAATTATCAAAACATAGGACAAAAAAATATATAAGGAGATGTATGGGCAAAAATATAATCCATAGGCTGTACAATGTGCAAAAATCCGACGCGTATCGCTACATGCGTTGCTTCCTCAGGAATAAGGAATGCGCTAAGTAGCCTACTGTAAATAGAAGTATTCATGTAATTAGTGACCAATGGCAGTAAACCAAGTTAAGAAAAGTACCTGTGCCGGTGTGGGAGGTAAACAAACCAATCCAATAGCATCTGGAAGCTAGTAATGTGCCTGCCTGGCGAAGAAGGGAGAAGTCACCTCACCTAATGAAAACGATGACTGCGCATGCGCAAGATATTAGTCTCGGTGACAATGAACTAAAGGTATTCAATCGTGTGCCTATAATTATTACAAGTATTACTGTGTATGTATATACAGTGAAGCAAACACAATACAATATCAGTAGCGCTCTATAGGAACTAACAACGGTCAAAAAAAACCATAAGAAGTTTTTGGAACAGCATTTCTGCTAACATGGAATATATGAAAAAATGTGAGGTTCTTAGTGTACATTTTTTATCAAAACTGTAAATGCCCGGTAAGGTGACCCCAATCCAAGTGGGAACCTACGCTACATGAGACCTCTCTTGGTGTCTGTTCAGACCATCACGTTTCAGGGTTAGAAGGTTCCAGTTATTAACCTGATCAGATTAAATAACCTGTGCAGGTGGGAGGAGAGCACCAAGAGAGGTAACATGTAGCATAGGTTCCCACCTGTCACCTTGCCATGGTAGGTGGGCATTTACAGTTTTGATCAAAAATGTGCACTAAGTAATTGTTGTGACTCTCAGGGATAATTTTTGCTCCTCAACAACATGATATTGCCCTTATTCCTCAATTCAGCAGCAAATACAATGTATCTTCTCTTTTTTCCTCTTTTGTAATGCTTGCTGTTCTCATTTACTGATGTTACTAGTATAATGTTCAAATACCGACTTTATTGACGGATTATATGCTGTGTATGAACAGGTTTGTACCTCATTGTATACCACCATTGGATATATCATTACACTGTTCTGTACTTGTTATTTGGCTATTTAATAGAAGCTTGGAATAAGAAAAAATGTGCACTAAGAACCTCAAATTTTTGTCATATATTCCATGTTAGCAGAAATGCTTTTCCAAAAAATTCTTACGTCCTTTTTGACTATTTTTAGTGCCTTGTAGAGTGCTACTGATATTGTATTGTGTTTGCATAGCTTGTGACTGCCACAACAGTGTGCACCTACACGTTTATTTTTCAAAACAGATGTGCTGGCCAGATTTTGCTTTTTGACTGTATATACAGTGAAGGAAATAAGTATTTGATCCCTTGCTCATTGTGTAATTTTTCCCACTGACAAACACATGAACAGTCTATAATTTTAAGGGTAGGTTAATTTTAACATTGAGAGATGGAATATCCAAAATAAAATGAAGAAAATCACATTGTATAAATTATATAAATGTATTTGCATTTTGCAGTGAGAAATAAGTATTTGATCCCTCTGGCAAACAAGACTTAAAGGGGTTTTGCCATGAAGTGAGTTCCTTACCTCTTAACTGCCCAGGAGAAAAGATAAACAAATCATGAATGCTGCAGTGGTGAGAGGGAGGGGGTGAGCAGAGAGCGAGGAAGAAGGGAGCGTCTGCAATGTTTACTCAAATAATAATATTACAACCAGTGGATTGTCTATACAGCAGAAAGCCTTATACACTGCACTTTCTCCCCAGCCCCTTGCAAGCTCATTCATGTTCCCTGTTATCAGATAAGAAGTGCAAACACAAAAGCAGCGGCCAGATCAGCTCCTGTCAAGTGTCCTGGTCGTGTCTAATGTAAACTTTCAGGAAACTAAGGGGGACTGAGCAATGCTGTAGCTCTCACAGGCTTCAGTTTTTGTAATCACATATATTTAGAAAAGTGATTAAATACCCATTTTGGAGGATCCCACGTCAACATTACATCGTGGCAAAACCCCTTTAATACTTGGTGGCAAAACCCTTGTTGGCAAGCACAGCAGTCAGACGTTTTTTGTAGTTGATGATGAGGTTTGCGCACATGTCAGGAGGAATTTTGCTCCACTCCTCTTTGCAGATCATCTGTAAATTAATCAAGATTTTGAGGCTGTTGCTTGGCAACTCGAAGCTTCACCTCCCGCCATAAGTTTTTTTATGGGATTAAGGTCTGTAGACTGGCTAGGCCACTCCATGACCTTGATGTGTTTCTTGTTTAAATTTATATATGACTTTCCCTTCATATGAAAATGTGGTAAGTCTGTTATGGCTCTGTAAAGTTTTTACAAGTTTGATACAAGTAAAGAGGAATTCTTTTAACTAATTCATTGCCAATAGTTGTTTGTTTTGCAAGTGCTTCTTTTTGAGCCCCTCCTTTGTTGCCTTGGCTGTATGTTTTGGGTCATTGTCTTGCTGGAAGACCCAGCCCCGACCCATTTTTAATGTCCTGGTGGAGGGAATGAGGTTGTCACTCAGGATTTTACCGTACATGGCTCCATCCATTCTCCCATTGATGCGGTGAAGTAGTCCTGTGCCCTTAGAAGAGCAGCAATTTGTCTCATCTGACCACAGCACTTTCTTCCAATCACTCACAGAATCCTCCAGGTGTTCACTGGCAAACCTCAGACGGGTCTGCACATGCACCTTCTTGAGCAGGGGGACCTTGTGGGCACTGCAGGATTTTAAACCATCATGGTGCAATGTGTTACCAATGGGTTTCTTGGTGACTCTGGTCCCAGCTGCCTTGAGATCAGTAACAAGTTCCCCCCGTGTAGTTTTAGGCTGATCTCTCACCTTCCTCATGATCAGGGATACCCCACGAGGTGAGATTTTGCAGGTGCCCAGATCGATGTCGATTGACAGTCATTTTGTATTTCTTCCATTTTCTTACTATTGCCCCTACATTTGTCTCCTTCTCACCCAGCGTCTTACTTATGGTTTTGTAGCCCATTCCAGCTTTGTGCAGGTCTATGATCTTGTCCCTGACATCCTTAGAAAGCTCTTTGGTCTTGCCCATGTTGTAGAGGTTAGAGTCTGACTGATTGAGTCTGTGGACAGGAGTCTTTTTATAAGGTGACTATTTAAGACAACTGTCTTTAATGCAGGTAACGAGTTGATTAGGCGTCTAACTGGTCTGTAGGAGCCAGAACTCTTAATGGCTGGTAGGGGATCAAATACTTATTTCTCTCAGCAAAATGCAAATAAATTTATATAATTTATACAATGTGATTTTCTGGATTTTATTTTGGATATTCTATCTCTCAATGTTAAAATTTACCTACCCTTAAAATTACTGTTTATGTCTTTGTCAGTGGGAAACTTACACAATCAGCAAGAGATCAAATAATTATTTCCTTCACTGTATATGCCTATTCGCCACTTTTATTAAAAGTATTATGGCGTATGTATTTACTTAGGCACATATCTTTAGTAATTCTGGTGAACTTTTATTCATAACCTACTGTATGAGTATTATTATCCTTACGCACACATAGTCATCATTTTCCACAGGCAGGTGTTTTCTCCCTCTTTTGTCATCTTGTGCATGCACCATAGTTAATCGTCATTGGGACTATTATCTTCGCGCATGCGCAGTCATCATTTTGCTTGGGTGGGGGTTTTAGCGCCGTCTCTTTCTTTGTCTCCCTTTTTGTCATCTTATGCATGCTCCATAGTTAATTGTTATTGGAACTATTTTCTTTGCACACGTGCAGTCATCATTTTCCTTGGGTAGGTGTTTTCCCTCTCTTTCCTCATCTTGTCCATGCACCATAGTTAGTTGTCATTGGGACTATTATCCTTGCGCATGCGCTGAGGCGTAACTTCAAACTATTGGGCCCTGGTGTAAAAAGTGAAATCCCCCCCCCCCCCAGCTATCATGTGCTATTTACAATACTGGTGTATTCCTATGTGGCAGGAGGTCTTTTGGGCCCCCTTAGGCTGCAGGGCCCGGTAGCGACTGCTACCTCTGCACCCCCTGTAGCTACACCCCTGCGCATGCGCAGTCATCATTTTCCATGGGTAGGTGTGTTCTCTTTCCTCATCTTGCATATGAGCCATAGTTCATGGATGATGTCACTGTTCATGGATCACATAAGGCTACAACCAATCTCTGGCCTCAGCAGTCATGTGCTTGCATATACAGCATGTGACCACAGAGATCATTGATTGGCTGCAGCATCATGTGACCACAGAGATCAGTGATTGGCTGCAGCATCGTGTGACCACAGAGATCAGTGATTGGCTGCAGCATCATGTGACCACAGAGGTCAGTGATTGGCTGCAGCATCGTGTGACCACAGAGATCAGTGATTGGTTGCAGCATCATGTGACCACAGAGGTCAGTGATTGGCTGCGGCATCATGTGACCACAGAGGTCAGCGATTGGCTACAGCACCATGTGACCATAGAGGTCAGCGATTGGCTACAGCATCATGTGACCCCAGAGGTCTGCGATTGGCTACAGCATCATGTGACCACAGAGGTCAGCGATTGGCTGCAGCATCGTGTGACCACAGAGGTCAGTGATTGGCTGCTGCATCATGTAAACCCTGAATGTACAGCATGTGACCACAGAGATCAGTGATTGGCTGCAGCATCATGTGACTACAAAGATCAGTGATTGGCTGCAGCATCATGTGACCACAGAGATCAGTGATTGGCTGCAGCATCATGTGACTACAAAGATCAGTGCTTGGCTGCAGCATCATGTGATCCATGAGCGTGATGTCATCAGTCATCGGGGGAAGGACACTGGAGCTCTGGCTGCGCTGGATTGGTGCTAATAGGAAAGGTAAGTATGGGTTACTTTTCTGTTTAAACAAAAAACGCCTTTGATGTCCATTCGTCTTACGTTAGTCTGTTCTATTATTTTTTGGGAAAAGCATAACATTTCTGTTGATGTCTCCAATAACCTCAGCTGGATTTTTCTATTGATAGCCGCCATTCTTTATCTTCAGCCATTTTTCCATCGAATTCCCATTGTTTTCGAATTCTGTGTCACAGAAATGGAGTCTTTACGCCTGTAAAGATATATTATGGATTGAGTCAGCATAGGGTAAAGGGTGGCTTGCTGAGAATAAGAGACAAGTGAAGAATTTTTTCAGATACCCCTTAATTCTGAGAACCCCAAAGAAACTTCTCCAGACCTATCTGTACCAGCTGAACCTATATGACTACCTAATGCTTACTTTTATATCTCCAAAGTCCAGCAATGCCAGATGCGAGAACAAGGACGATAAGGACCACACTGACAATCACAGGCAGGTGGGAGGCACGTTTTGGCTCTAAAAGGTAAAACAAGGAAATAATGAGATGATGAGTCAAATATTGAATATACACATGAAAATAGCATAAAAGGTGGCACATAATAATACAGATTCCCTACATGGCAACACATTGTATGCACATAAACCTTGTGACTGCTTCTCATTCTTGTATTACAAGTGAACAAAGATGATGGTTTGAATAGATAAACCCCAATTGTTTCCTTCTAGTAGTCATTTGCTTTTGCCCTGGTAGACCTGGCCTGTCAATGGATGGTTTCCCAATCATTTGGGTACATCAATTACAGGGGTTTTCTCACCACAATGATGAGCTGTTAACATGTAGGGAAAGGTAAATGAAGACTATTATCAAATACAACGCTCTTTTGATTTTGCTCTGGTTAGAAGAGTTTATCTCCTCTTAGAGTACACAAATGTCTCTGATTACCAACCACCTCTCCCTGCTTCTCTTTTGCTCCTAGCTGTCATCAGTCACTGGTGAGTCACTTCCTGCAGAGTCTTATCACTAGCTACGGACTTTCTTTTGTTAAGCAAATTACAAGCTTCCACCCTTTACAGCTCTGTAGTGTTGTGTACAATAATTTATAAATCTATAATTCTCCTTCAATCATGTCACTGTAACAGGAATAGCTATGTATAGCAGAACTAATGTCCATCACTGCTAGAGAACCACCCACAGCCTGACCAAGAAGTGTGAGTCTAAAGCTGCCTGTGGCTCTGTAAAACATCATGATGAGACAACCCCTTTAAAGAGTAAAGTAATTTTCCCAGTCTTCCTTTGGTCGCTCCCCCAGTCCAGATCCCACTCACCCCATTTCACCAGTAGAGGTGCCTCCAGGCTGCTGTGCTCCACATAACAGGAGTAACTGTCGCCCTCTTGGGATATCACTTCCACAGTGACCCTGATCTGATAGGTGCCATCAGGATTGGGGAGGACATGTGTGGTCTCATATGAGGGTACTTCATCTGTCCCATTCCTCATCCACGTCACATCCACAGCTCGGGGGTAAAAGCCGTATACTATACAATGAAGCTTGGTGACCCCGTCTGATTCCCGACCTATGATCTTCACTCCTGGACCAACTAAAAGGCAAAAGAGGATATATATAAAGTTTGACAGCATAGAATATGCAACTGTACAGTTATATCCAACAATATGGGCACCACCTACCAAACCACATACTCGTCTCCTTAGTAAACACAACCTCTGTGGGAAACACATTTTTTTATGTACCTTTACTGTTTTTTCTGCATTTTTGACTTATTATATGATATCATGGTATCAGTATGATTCTATTATGATTCTATTACGCTTTATGGCTGTATAGAAGCTAGAGGCATGGTAATACTACAGTAATATACGCATAACCATGGTCCCTGCAGAGGTTATGTTGGCTTTGGATATAGTTCTACTATATTGATATGTGATAAAGAGTTTAGTACCGATATAGAACCAACTTTATGAAATTGGTCTTATATTGTAGTCACTTACGAGGAAGGTCCTCTCTTTGTCTCATAGCTTTGTACATATAGTTACATAGTTTGTAAGGCTGAAAAAATACAGACATCCATCCAGTTCTACCTATTTCCCTATAGTGTTGATCCAGAGGAAGGCAAAAGCCCCCATGAGGTAGAAGCCAATTGTCCTCAATTTAGTGAAAAAAATCCTTTGGGACTCCAATCTGGCATCAGAATAAATCCCTGGATCAGCGACCCTTCTCCAGAATCCCGGTCACTATAACTTGTTATATTATTACATCTAGAAATGTATCCAGACCCTTCTCCAGAATCCCGGTCACTATAACTTGTTATATTATTAAATCTAGAAATGTATCCAGACCCTTCTCCAGAATCCTGGTCACTATAACTTGTTCTATTATTACATCTAGAAATGTATCCAGACCCTTCTCCAGAATCCTGGTCACTATAACTTGTTCTATTATTACATCTAGAAATGTATCCAGACCCTTCTCCGGAATCTTGGTCACTATTACCTGTTATATTATTACATCTAGAAATGTATCCAGACCCTTCTCCAGAATCCTGGTCACTAGAACTTGTTACATTACATCTAGAAATGTATCCAGACCCTTCTCCAGAATCCTGGTCACTATAACTTGTTATATTATTAAATCTAGAAATGTATCCAGACCCTTCTCCAGAATCCTGGTCACTATAACTTGTTATATTATTAAATCTAGAAATGTATCCAGACCCTTCTCCAGAATCCTGGTCACTATAACTTGTTATATTATTACATCTAGAAATGTATCCAGACCCTTCTCCAGAATCTTGGTCACTAGAACTTGTTATATTATTACATCTAGAAATATGTATCCAGACCCTTCTCCAGAATCCCGGTCACTATAACTTGTTCTATTATTACATCTAGAAATGTATCCAGACCCTTCTCCAGAATCCCGGTCACTATAACTTGTTATATTATTACATCTGGAAAGTTCCTCTGGCAGAGAGTTCCACAGTCTCACTGCTCCTACAGTAGAAAACCCCTTTCTATGTCTATGTAGAAGCCTTCTTTTCTCTAGATGCAGGGGACTCCATCTTTTTGTAGATATAATCCTGGTTATAAATAGATCATGGGAGAAATCTTTCTAATGACCTCTATAATATTTCTACATATTAAACCATCTTTTTTCTAAATAACCTTAAAGGGGTTTTGCCACGATGTAATGTTGACGTGGGAACCTCCAAAATGGGTATTTAATCACTTTTCTAAATATATGTGATTAAAAAAAGTGAAAACTCTGAGAGCTGCAGCATTTCTCAATCCCCCTTGGTTACCTCAATGCTTTCCCTAGTCATGACCCAGGAGCTGACAGGCCGCGCTTGCGTGAAACACTTCTTAACTGATGACAGGCAAAATGAATGAGCTTATAAGGCACCGAGTAGACAGTGCAGTCTGAGGCTGTCTTGCTGTATTGAGAATCCACTCTTGTACTGTTTATTATTTCAATTAAGTTTTGAGATGCTCCCTTGGATTCCTCACTCCTCACTCGCCCCCTCCTTCCCTCCCCTGCAGCTTCATGACTCAGCGTGATTTGTTTACATCCTGCTCTCGTGCTGACAGGAGCTGGTAAGTGCCCTCTTGGCAAATCCCCTTTAATCTTAATAATCTTTCTGGATATTATTATTTTATTGTTGATATTTACTTAGCTGTGAATTTAGGTTTGATGTTTCCTATTATTTTGCTAAATTTCTTTTAATACCTAAAGGTGCTCACAGATAAATTCACCTCTTAAAACATAACTTTTGCTCAACATATAATTTAAAAAACATGATCCCATATGAACCCTATAAAGCAATAGTTACATAAAACTAGCCATGAACCATGATCATAAGATAGAAGTAGAATGATGGTTGAACAACTTTTGAATGAAACATCACTTAGTTAACGATTCTTTGGCCGCCACAGGCAGACACATTTTAATGCATATTTACCATTACAGTTGTTCAAACTGGCCACACATAATCAAAGTCAGTAGGTGAAGGACAAGCTATCTTTCTAGGAATGTTATTCATTCCTAGATTTACCAGAGAGCAGGGCTTAACTTTTTCACTGGGGTCTGGTCTGGCTAGACACGGGCCAAGACGTACAGTCAAAATAAGCACTGACATCTCAATCTTGTCTTTTTATTTATTGCAGAAACTACACGTTTCATGCATATTCATTTCTTATTAGTGCATCCTAAACATACATTCTTAAATAGCCATACTAGCTTTAAGCAAAGGGAGAGGCGAATAGGGAACAGAGACACAGGAAATGGGCAAGCCCACTCTAAATTGCTCACATCATTCTTTTTTAAATAAAAAAAATAAAAAAATAAATAAATAGAATCATCATTTAAAAGCAGTGTATAAAAATACGTAACATGCCATATAAAAAAATAAATTACAATAGAATCTAACAGCTCGATACATTGTGTTAACTTTAAAAGGCTGTAATAGCTACCTAGCACCATCAGATGTCAACTTTTGGCTTATATATATATATATATACAGGGCCGTTCCTAGGGGCGGGCAGGGCGGGCGGTCGCCCGGGGCGCCGAGGCTCCGCTCATCCGAGGGGGGCGCCGCGGTCGCCCTGCCCGCCCGGAGGAGCGCCCCTGACTGCGCGACTGTTTTATAACAGTCGCGTAGAGCCAGCAGCTGCCGGTACAGGACGGAGGCGGGACGGATCGTTCCCGTCCTGACTCCTCCCCTGTATCAGCGTCACAGGCTTTCACTGCGCCCCCTGCGACGCTCGATCTCCTCGGCTGGCAGCTCTGCCGCCGAGGAGATCTCTGGGAGCTGCGTGCAGTGTAAGCAGCGTGATGACGTCACCGCTGAGCAGCTCCGGACCGGGACGCGCGGACCCAGGTGAGTAATCTTTTGTTATTTTATAATTACTTACAAGGGCATCACTGGCTACAATGGGGGCACACTGGCTACAAGGGGGGCATCCTGGCTACAATGGGGGCACACTGGCTACAAGGGGGGCATCCTGGCTACAATGGGGGCACACTGGCTACAAGGGGGCACACTGGCTACAAGGGGGGCACACTGGCTACAAGGGGGCATCCTGGCTACAATGGGGGCATCCTGGCTACAAGGGGGGCACACTGGCTACAAGGGGGGGCACACTGGCTACAATGGGGGCATCTCCTGGCTACAATGGGGGCATCACTGGCTACAAGGGGGCATCCTGGCTACAATGGGGGCATCCTGGCTACATTGGGGGCATCCTGGCTACAATGGGGGCATCCTGGCTACAAGGGGGGCATCCTGGCTACAAGGGAGGCATCACTGGCTACAATGGGGGCACACTGGCTACAATGGGGGCACACTGGCTACAAGGGGGGCACACTGGCTACAAGGGGGCACACTGGCTACAAGAGGGGCACACTGGCTACAATGGGGGCACACTGGCTACAATAGTGGCATCACTGACTACAATGGTGGCACACTGGCTACAAGGGGGCACACTGGCTACTGGCTACAAGGGGGGCACACTGGCTATAATGGTGGCATCACTGGCTACAATGGTGGCATCTCTGGCTACAAGGGGGGCATCACTGGCTACAGGGAGCATCACTGGCTACAGGGGGGCATCACTGGCTACAGGGGCATCTACTGATAACAGGGGGCATCAACTGGCTATAGGGGGGCATCTACTGGCTACAGGGGGCATCACTGGCTACAGGGGGCTACTACCTGGCTATAGGGGCTACTACGTGGCTACAGGGGCTATTACATGGCTACCATATGAGGTGCTATAGATGGGGAGTTTGTATAGAGATAGGAATTGGTTGGGAAGTGCTGATAAATTGAGGAGTCTTAAGATATTTGTTTTGTAAATTTTACAGTGAAGAGTCGGGAGTAGTCGTCATGGCGTCTGGGACAGATGGAGAAGAAGAAGAAGAGAAAGAGAACAACTCTTCAGAGACGTCACCTGTGAGTCACTAGATATAACTTTACTGTAACCATTTATATGTGTGCAGAGCCTGTGTTCAGCGGGTATCTACCACTGTATGGTCACTGTATGCTGGTAATATTGGTTGAAGTATAATAGTTTGTATTCAGTAATGGTTTGTATTATTCAGTCACTATGTACTGGTGATATGTGGTCACGGTGTTGCTGTATTTGGTCACTATGTGGTGATATGTGGTCATGGTGTGGTAGTATTATTCGGTCACTGTGTGCTGGTGATATGTGGTCTTAGTGGTCTTGGGATTCTGGTTTTGTGTAGCAGTGTTATTTGGTAACTGTATGACTATTATCTAGTAATTTTATATGTAGCACATTGTGGTAAAGCTTTCTGTATATTTTGGCTTTGGTTGATGGTGATGCACTGTGTTTCATTATGGCACATTATGTTACAGGGGGGGAGGGAGCAAAATCTCTTCACCTCGCCCTGAGTGAAATTTAGCCTAGGAACGGCCCTGTGTATATATATATATATATATATATATATATATATATATATATATATATATATATATATATATACAGAATTAAAAAAATAAATAATAATACACTTACTAATGAGGAAGAAATAGAAAAGATGACAAGTGAAGGGAAAATAATACCAAAACCTCTGAAATCTATATTTTACCTGGTCCACTCTAAGGGACACTTCATTCAAAATTTCCATGATCTGGTTTCAGATGAGTTTAGATCTTTGTTTACAGCCACGGATAAAATGAAGCATATTAGCAATTAATTTAAAAATAATTTAAGCATGAAACAATTAATAGCTCTAAATTCATTGAACAAAAATATGTAGAATGAAATCCGTGCAGTGGATGAAAGCAGGAGAATAGTGATTATGGATGTGGCTCATTATGAAAAAGAATCAGTGAAAATTCCATCAGACATATCCTATTATGAGGTTGTATCTGGTGACCCATTTCCAGAGATGTATAGAAAATTGGAGACAATGGTAGACAATGGGGCTGTGGAATGGAACACCTATCCTGCTTAGTCCGTTCTAGGTGAGCCACGCAGAGGCAATAATATGAGAGAAATGGGACGGAAATCCATCACAGTCAGCGCAGAAATGTCCATTGATACAGTACGCGGGCAGTACGGTAAGATGGGGCGTAAGCCCGCCATGGAGATGGTGAACTTTTCTGAGGATTGTTAGTTATGAGAGCATGGTGGCAGCTTTAGCAGCACATATTATTAGTGTGCGTGCAGGAAAGTGGAAGGGGGAGTGGGTTTTGTGGATTCTCTGATGGCTAATTGGTGAGCACCTGAATAGGGTGTGTACCCAATATGATATAAAAGGAAGTGAGCTTAGACCACATGGGACCGGACCTCTAACCCCTGATGAAGCCAGATTAGCTGGTGAAACATGTTGGGGAGGTCAGGCATGACGTTTTAAATTGTGATTTCTCACCTCTGTTTACAAGTGTCACCCGCTGCAGAGGGTGTCACAAAGGGGGCCTTATTTGTTTTGTGTCCATTAGATTAGGGACGACTGCCCAAGTAGGAGGCTTGGGATCCCTTACTGGAGTTAGTAGTATATATAAGGCCTTCCTGTTAATAGGTGGTGCTCCACCAGACTTGATAATAGAAAAGGAGCTATTCCTTCCTTCAGAAGTAGAAAGGGTTAAATTGAGAGGTTAGAAATCAGGTTTTTAAATAGTGTGTATAGAGGTTAAGAGTTATACATAATAAAAGTTACGTTTTAGTGTTTTAGATAGAGAACTGATAGAGTTTAAGTTTGCCTATGGCAAAATAGTAAATAAAATGGTAGAGGAGGGGTTTAAAGAAGGAGCAATCACTAAATAAAACAAGTATTTCATCCTTATGTCTACTCTTAGGAAGCCCTTCTTGTACTATTTGCCGAAGATTCCAAAACAGTTAACAGACCCCCCCTCGGACACCTATTATTTCCGAAATAGGAGGAAGTAGGAGCAAGGAGTAATTCGACCACTTATTTGGATAGATTTTTGCAGGGACACATCAAAGCCCTTCCAAGTTACCCTCATGACTCTGATAATTTAATAAGACACTATTTGAAATATTATGTGAACCTGGCTATTTCTTTTTACTGATGGATGTGTCATCATGGTATAGCAATATTCATCATGATTTTGGGATTGATTGTTTAAAAAAATCCCTCCAACAGGATCCGGAATTAACAGATCAACAGAAAGTCTTTCTGGGAAAAAGTATGCTATTTATCTTGGTAAGTAAAATTTATTTACTTACAATGGGGCCACAAATAGGAAGACAAGAGGAACGGCAATGGGAATCTGTGTCATCCCCTCATATGCTAAAATCCTTGGCCATTTCGAGAGGGTCCACATATATTGTAGCCCCTTTTATACAAGAGGTACATAGACGACCTCTTTTTATATGGAGGCTATTGAATTCATGGAAGATTTATATAGGAACCAATAGGGTATAAAATTTACCCTAAATATGAATAAAGAACAAATTGACTTTTTAGATCTGAAAATTAGAAAGATGGAGATGAATTTGCTACATCCACTTTTTTAAAATTGGTCAATACTAATGGCTATTTAGATTTTAAAGTTCACATCTAAAAACTTGAAAAAAAAACATACCGTATAGACAAATCCGCCGAATAAGAACAAACTTTATGGAAGACAAGGTTTTCTATGAACAGGCTAATATCATAGCAAAACAACTTGAACAGAAGAACTTTCCTAAAGGTAGTGTTCAGGAAATTATATAAAATAGCAGTAGAATAACTCCAAAAGAATGTATTAATAGTATTGAAATAAAAACACAGAAAACAATGAATTTGTACAATCAATGGAGAAGATCAAGTGAAAACACAGTTACAAATAGAAAGTAATAAAGAGTCAAAGAATTACAAGACAAAAATGTAATTGGGGCCAAATGTTATACCAGGATACAGTAGTTCACATGAACAGGTTAGAAAGATCTTAAAAAATCATGGTATATCCTTAAAAAAGATGAGTGAGAACCCCCCAATAATGTGTCATAGGGCAAGGACCATTAAAGAAATATTAGCCCCTAGTCGTTGTAAGGAACATTCTAAAAAACAGAATGATAGGATTGCGATCCCAGGAGATTAAAAATTGTGGTCAAAAAACATGTAAATTATGTCTGTTAATTATTCATTAAACAAAAATTTTCTCTTCATTCAAAACAGGGGAGCGATTTGAAATACAATATACACTCAAGTGCCAATGTGATTATGTTATCTACCTATTGGAGTACTCATGTGCTCTCCAATATGTAGGTAGAACGACACAGAAAAAGTAGAGAAGGATCTCGAGCCATTGGTTCAATAAAGGCTTCTATTACATGGACTATCTAAGCATTAAGCCAAAAAACATACTACAGATGACAGAAATGTATGTGTAACTCCTATTGATTATACTCCAACACATATTATGAAAAGATTTTTAGCTGGAAGAGAAATGTGTTGGATTTATAGACTCCAATGCTTAACTCCGTATGGATTTAATGAGGCGACATAATTGCTTTAATTCAAAAACATTTTTTTTTAATTATTATTATTATTTTTTATTATTTTTTTTTTTATATGACCATAATCACAATTGAAGTTATATTCTCCATAAAGCTTGATGTGGAATTTTATAAGAGATAATTAGAGTTCATTTATTATTAGTAGTTGTAATTAGTTCGTGGAAAGGTATGAATATGGTTTCTTATATATAAATGTAATTTTTTAATAGGAATTCTTGGAATTAAGTCATTTAATATTACTATGAAAAGAATCTTTAGAGTTTTATAATTGAATTGTGTATGTATATACCAAAAGGACGACATCTAATGCTGCTAGGTGTAACGGCAGGAGTAGTGGATCCTCTGGACCACCACAAGCAGTGGTACCGGCCACGCCAGGGAGTGGAGTCTATGTAGGTCCCAGTATTCACCAGAGCCCGCCACAAGGCAGGATGGACTTGTTACGGCGGGAGTCCTATCTCTGACGCGACTAGCTTGTGATGGCAGCTGAGGTGCAGCGAGGTACAGAATCGTGACACAAAACTCATAGTCGGCGACAGGCAGGCAGGTCAGGGCAGGCAGCGAAGGTTCATAGTCGAGAAACGTAGAAAGGGTCGGAAACACAACGAGACAGGAACACACTTCAGCACGCTTTCTCTACGGCATACGGACTTTGGAATCTATAGGGTCAGCGCCCAGCAATTAGCCAATTACTGGCTCCCTGGCCCTTTAAATCCAAGAGAGCCAACGCGCCCTAGGGAGCAGGGGCACACACCGGCCGACAGAGGAACACGGAACGACAGGTGAGTACCTGCCGGCATACCGAGTGCGCTCGCAGCCCAAAACGTGGACCGTGGCACTACCCGTCCCCGGCAGTGTGCTAGAAGAGGGGACACGGGTGTGCCTGCAGCCAGCAAGTTGGGTCGCGGCGCCACTCGTAACACTAGGAAGCTATTACAGCCTTTCAAAGTTAACACAATGGGCCACATGTATGAAAACTGTCAGTGTCTAAAACTCACTTTATTGCCCACACCAACCAATCAGAGCTCTTCATTTCATATAGTGCTCTGGAAAAATTAGAGGGGCGCTCTGATTGGTTGCTATGGGCAACAAAGTGAGTTTTAGGACTAGTTTTCATACATGTAGCCCAATGTATCAAGCTGTTAGAATCTATTGTAATTTTTTTTTTTTATGTATGTTATGTATTTTTATACACTGCTTTTAAAGGATGATTCTATTTATTTATTAGAATTTTGCAATTTTAAAAAAAATACGAATGATGTGAGCAATTTAGAGTGGACTGGCCCATTTCCTGTGTTTCTGTTCCCTATTTCCCACCTCCTTTCCTTTCCTTTCCTTATGGTTAGTACGGCTATTTAAGAATGTATGTTTAGGATACACTAATAAAAAACCTGAGGAAGTATTCTATGCATGAAACGCGTAGTTTATTAAATAAAAAGAGTAAATATTGATAAGTGCCAGCGTTTTTTTTTTTTTGACCATACATCTTGGCCCGGGTCTAGCCAGACCGGACCCTAGTGAAAAGGTTAATCTCTGCTCTTTGATCACCCTTGATAGTTGTTTGAACTCTCTCATGCGGGTCGCGAGGGAGTTGTACGGATCAGCTGCGGCTCTTTCAACCAGTGGATTGTTGACCGGTGATTCAGTGATGTGTATAGAAGAGTTGTGCTGTCCCTAATCGCACAACAGCAGAAAGTGACAGTATATCCATAGAAGCTACATAGTAGTCTTATACCTTCATTTTAATACTTTACTAGTGAGCGCTTGTTTCCTTTGTTTCTTTTTATTTTATTCATTCCTAGAAGAAAGATCGTTTCTGAACGAAAGATCTTTCATTCTTCTAATGACCGGAAATTTCAAATATCATTGGCAAATTTTACCTGATGAACATTTAAGGTTGAAGTGAGACATTAACATCAATGTCAGTCTAATGTGTATGGGCAACTCAATGACAGCTAGTCAAAGAGTCATTTTATTCTAGCTGAGGGTATGATAATGAGCTGCGGGACCTCACCTTTTCGCTTCAGTTCTTCTCTCCCGTACTCTATGTATCGCTTCAGTTTTTGTATACATAAATCCTTCAGATAAACCTTGGTTCTTTTCCCTCTTCCTACATCCGCTCTGTTCCATCTGTCTGTAACAGTCTGAGCCTTGGTCATGGTGGGAATATAGGCTTCTGTCTGGGAGTCAAAGAACATGAGCTCTTCCCCGTCATATCTGTACTGCTCATAGCCTTTGGTGCTGCCGTCATCTTTCAGCTCACACCCGTGCATCACCTGTGTGAAATGGAAACCTGCACACCGGACAGGAACAGAGGTATACATTAAAAATTAACAAATGACATAAAGTATTATGAAAAAGAAAGTAAGACCTTTAGAATTACTTGAATTTTTTTGCACTGGTTACTAATAAAATGTGGTCCAATATCTAAATAATAGTCATAAATAGTGGTGATCGAACTGTTCTAGAAAAATTAAATTCTAGTAGAACTTCTTGAATTTTTAGAACTCGAACCGAATATTTTACTGTTCGTTCAAGTAAAGTTCGAGTTCGAGTTCGACACGCCATTTTCAGTTTTGTTTTCAGCGGCTTTCTGCACTTTTGGCGCCATCCAATCACCTTTCTGCACTTTTGGTGGCCATCCAACCACCTTTCTGCACTTTTGGCGGCCATCCAATCTCCTTTCTGTACTTTTGGGGGCCATCAAATCACCTTTCTGCACTTTTGGTGGCCATCCAACCACCTTTCTGCACTTTTGGCGGCCATCCAATCTCGTTTCTGCACTTTTGGCGCCATCCAGTCACCTTTCTGCACTTTTGGGGGCCATCAAATCACCTTTCTGCACTTTTGGTGGCCATCCAATCACCTTTCTGTACTTTTGGGGGCCATCCAATCAGTGCAGAGCCCAGAGAAGTGTCAAAAACTTATCCTGAGTTGGGCCCTTATTGGGCTGCTAAAATCACATGACCAGTTACAATATAATTTCCTTCCTGTAACCCATTTTCAGCTCACTCTCTGTACGTACAGACTGCTCTTATTAGTTAGATAAGTATTTTCCTCTCATATACAGCATAGTTAGGGAGTTTGGTATTGGGTGGCTGCATCTTTCCCACACCCAGAAGCTGTTTTTTTGTGACATTTTGCAGGCTCACATAACACCTAACTCTCATATACATGGATATATATTATACAGAGGGCTTGGATTTGCTCAATCATACTCAGTGCCCAAAAGTTCAGTTTTTGCAGTTATGACAAGCATAGCCTGTTAGAGTCATTTTGCTAATGGAGGGGTTTTAATAACAATACAGAAAGCTACAGAGCGTTAACGTGTTAAAGTTTATCAGTAAGAAACATAAACAAGCACTTGTGTTGCTGATAAGACACGGCAGGGAGGAATATCACCAGCCCAGGCCACTGCTAGAGCGGAGAGAACAGAGAGGAGGTCAATAACCTAGGGAAGCCTGTGTACTAAAGCAGGAGATAAGAACGGCACTAACTCTGAAGGAAGGCAAAATCAGAACAGCAATGTATTTGGAAATAGTCTTTATTTACCATTGCCTACATGTTTAAGGGGATTTTAAACCTAGGACGTGAAGCCTAAGCTTTTTAAAAAGCGCACAACCTAACAGGAAGTGGGAGTTGAAGCTGTAAACCACCACAGCCCGACAAGAAGTGGGACCAAGCTTTGAACCACCCAGTCCCGAACAGGGGGTGGGGGCCAAAACTGACACCCCCACAACCGAACAGGAAATGGGGGGCCGAACTTAGAACCATTTACAGCCTAAAAGAAGTGGAGTCTGAAGCGTAACCATTCACAGCCTGCAGGGAAATTAGAGCTTTTTAAAATTAAACCACCCACAGCATGAACAGAAGTGTAGCCTGAACTTTAAACCTCCCACGCCTGAACAGGAAAAAGGGAGCATAAACTGTAGAACCTCCCACAGCCTGCACAGGAAATGGGAGCCTGAAGCTGTAGAACCGCCCACAGCCTGAACAGGAAGTAGGAGCCTGAATCTGTAGAACCGTCACAATCTGAACAGGAAGTGGGAGCCTGAAGCTGTAGAACCGCCCACAGTCTGAACAGGATGTGGGACCCTGAAGCTTCAGAACTACCCACAGCCTGGACAAGAAGTGGGAGCCAGAAGCTGCTATGATGAGCAGGCTCTGTGAAACTGTATGGTGAGAACACCCCTTAAAAAATAATCAATGTGGTGAGAATACCCATTTCCGATCACTCCAAGATCCAAACATGGAATCCTGAAAGAATCAAAAACGTGCCCAAGGGTAAAAGGAAAAGATGTACAGGAAAGTCTACAAACTGCAAAACTCTCTGTTTATGTGTACAATCTAAGAAAAAAGAAAAAAAAGAACATGAAATTTGCTCATGAAAGGAAACCACAGAGGAAGCAGCTGCTGAAAAAAAAAATTGTAGCTGACGCTGCAGATGTTCTGCGAGGCTTTTGGATACATCTTATAGACAGATGAGACAAAAGCACAAAGCCATGAAGGAAAAAAAAGACACCAAAACCTCAACCCAACTGTAAAGTATGGTGGAGTCAGCATCGTGGTTTGGGGCTGCTTTGCTTTCTCAGGGTCTGGATTCCTTGTGATCATTTAAGGGTTCGTCTTACTACAAGGATCGCTGCTTTTTATGTTAAAGATCTTGCAAAAACAAGTCACTTTGTAATATGTGTCCATTAACAGTGTCCTAACTATTCCTAGATATCCCCTCTTGTACGGGCTGCATCAACTCCTCAGGTCGCTATAGCTACAGACCTGTTCAGTCTCTCATGATAGGCTTATATACAAGAAAAAATAGAAAACGCTCACCAGTGACTCCTCTAGTTAGGTGTCCGCACCCTCCTCATTAAGCTGTGCACTCGGAAGAAGCCGTCGGCTGTAACGGCCAAATGCAGGATACAAATTTATGAACTGATCTTCCAGCACTTGCGTAGGGAGGAATCCAAGGATTATATTAACGTAAAACGTACATTTTATTGAAAATTTTTAATTTTTTTTTTTTAATTTTTAAAAAACACTGCTTAAAAACAACCGCATGAAGACGCGTTTCGAGCCTGTATGCCTTGGCTCTTTTTAAATAACATTCAAAAAAACAGATTAACCTTACTTATATCCATCCCCGTGGCCTAATCAAGAATTTCCCACCTAAAAAATTAACCCTATGTTTACAAATAAAATTGCAACTAGTCAAAAAACACTCCAAAGGACACATAATATAAATTTAAACATTATTGCAACATAGTTACATGATGTTTATTTAAAGATTATAAAGAGCAATTATCAATACACATATAAAAAATTTCCGATCTATATTTTTAAAGCCAGGGATATCTGGTATCCAACATGAGAATCCAAAAGGCTTCTCTGTTGGTAAGGCATTTTTTTTTCCTATCCCCCCCTCTCCTAGGTAAAATTAACTCTTTCAATGGCAATGACTTTGAAAGATTCTAAACTCCCTGGTGAATGTCCCTAAAGTGCTTGGACCCCCCGATGTTTTACGTAAGCTGTCATGTGTAATATCGAAATGTGTTCACGTATCATAAGGTGTAGACCTTTTCGTGGTGCATCCCACATATTGCAATCTGCAAGCTTCCACACCAAATCACATATACCACGAAAGTACTATGGCAATTGATAAATTGCGTACTTTTGAAGGTTCTCTGAGAAAACAAAAGAGAAAAACACATCACTTTTCACCATGTATTTACATAAACCAACACCTACTCCCTGCCACACTTATACATCCTTTTAGATCTAACCACCTTGGAAATTTCTCGTTGTAGATACATAAGTGAACAAGCTTGGGGAAACAATGTTCCCAAAATTTTGGTGGTCTCCGTAGATATAAAGTTGCAGACCTCCGCAAGGATCGTTTTTTAGTGTGGGATCAGTAGTGGGGAACAGGCAAATATTTTTAAATATATCTGAAATGTCATTAAATTGTCTGCTATATGTGTAGAAAACACACAGAACAATACTATCTTTAATTTCCCTCATCCACCTACAAGTTTCCCTCACGATTCAAAGTAGTAGTTTTTTTGCTAGACCCAAAGTCTTGAATGCTGGGTCTTCTCCATGAGAGTCAGGGATTCTTTAATAGTCAGCAAATCATTCTCAAGTTTAGTTAAAGTCTCTTTTTCGTGCTTAATGATCAAATGCATCAGGTTTATAGAGCAGCCACTTAGTAAAATCATTCCATTCATTGATGAAATTTTCGTCATAAAAAAAAATGGGGTATTTATTGAGTCTCAAAAGAAAATTATAGGTGAAAAAGTGGGGTATTTATTGAGTCTCAAATGAAAAATTACAGGTGAACATTAACAAATTGGAGGAAAGTATTATAGCAGTTAAACAAACCAAATTTAATCGGGATTCTTTTGATTATACACAGGGGAATATATATAAATGGCAATTGGACTCTACAACGAAAGGACATTTGAAATCAATTCTCAAGAATAAACAACATGGGAGACGTAAAAAGAGAGTGGCGTTTCTTCCCCTGGGACAGGAAAACAAAACCTCTTGTACGGATACCTCAGATTCGGAGGGCTTATCGGATTCCAACATGGACATACCTGAAGAAGCTAATATGATGTACAGACCTCCAAAAAATGGGAGAGGAGCGCAGGGGCGCTCACGACCCCCAAGAGGACGAGGTGGGCAGGCAGGAAGCACAAGAGGACATGCACTAGAGCTCCAAATTCGGAGCTCTCCCAGATTTCCCAGATAAGTGAGACTGGAGTTCATGATGAAGGGACGTTCTTTCCGGACAATACGGTTTTAAACTTGTCAAGCTTTGTGTTTCTGCTTAGAACAAATAAAGGGTTTGGAGAAAGGTTTAAACTATGTGCCGACCGTGGATTTCAACCTGTATAAATATTTTAAAAGGGATGTTAACCGTTTTATTAGGTTATTAACTGTTAGAAAACATTTTTTTCAGGGTGATGATAGGTTTGAATCCACTGCTGTCACATATGACAATCAACCTGTAGAAAATTTGAATTTTGCAGAACAGCATGCTATACAACTTTTGGAGGATCTTAATGAGGAAGCATCTAGCACGGCATGTATTAATACCCGGGATGTCAGGTTACCATATATTAAAAATTCAGAGTATTATCCAGTGAAATTTTTAGGGTGTCTAGCATGGATGATTTCAGTATCTAGTGGAGCAGGAATTGAAGGAACTCATAATAAAAAAAAAAAGGTAATAGAATTAAACCAAAAGAGTTCAGCGCCCTTAAAGATTTGAGCAACAATCCCTATATTATTATACGAGCTTCAGATAAGGGAGGTAATGTCATTGTTATGGATAAGGATTTATATCTCAAAGAAATAAATATCATGTTGTCAGATCAAAAAAAGTGTATAGAAAACTGGCTAGTAATCCCACTGTAATTTTTAATAAGAAGGTAGAAAAGATATTGGAAGAGGGATGTGATTTACAAGTGCTAGATGACAAACAAAAGGATAGAATGTTGGTTAAATTTCCCCGAATACCTATCCTTCACGCCCTGCCTAAGGGACATAAGGGTATTTCCCCCCCCATTATGCCCTATTATATCTGGGATTGGGTCTATTTACCAACATTTGGGGGTATGGTTGGATAGGCACTTACAGCCCATTGTTATGCATTCCCCTAGTTACCTAAAAGACTCTAGGGAGGTCCTTAAACATATGAGTCAACTAACATGGAAATCTAACTACACATGGGTCTCTTGCGATATTATCGCACTCTACACATCTATCCCTCGTCTCTACCATAACTGCCCTTTACACACAAAATTTTAATAAATACACCAATTATGGAGACACTTTAAAACAGTATATCATCTTGGTGACAGATTTCTTATTAGGTCACAATTATTTCTGTTTTAATGATGATCACTATCTTCAGACCCAAGGCTGCCCTATGGGCTCGTGTTTCTCCCCATCACTGGCGAATATTTTCGTTACGTGGTGGGAGGAGAGATATATATATATTCACTGAACAAAACCTTTGCAATGGACATCATTTTGGTACAGGCGTTACAAAAGATGATACCCTGCTAATTGGGGCAGGGATCGCCTTTGAATATACCAAGATTTGTTTTATTATATCAATGGAAATCAAGAAAATCTTTTTCCTTTTACTTATACCTAGCGATTAGTAATCAATATGGTGTTTCTGGATTTGGAACTCACAGGAGATTCTCTCACTGGTAAAAATTAAAACAAAAACATACAGAAAGCCTACTGCGGGGAACAGCATTTTGGAAGCTACTAGCTGTCACCCGCAGCATTTCAACATAATCTCCCTATGGGGGAATTTATAAGAGCTAGGAGAAATTGTAGTGGGGTTTAGGCCCCTCTTTCCAGAATGAAATAACGCTTTATAAGTAATAGATTGCAAAAAAGAGGCTATAAAAAATGGATGATACACAGAAACTAGCAAAAAACTACTACTTTGAATCGTGGAGAATCTTGTAGGTTGGATCAAGGGAAATTAAAGATAGGGACTTGTTCTGTAGTGTTTTCTACACAATATAGCAAAACAATTTAATGACATTTCAGATATAATTAAAAAAAAATTTGCCTTTTCACCCACTGATTCCACACTAAAAACGATCCTTGCGGATGGCTGCAACTTTAATATCTACGAGACCACGAACAATTGGGAACATTGTTTCCCCAAGCTTGTTCACCTTATGTATCCACCAACGAGAAAACAAAGGGGTTAGATCTAAAAGGATCGTATAAGTGTGGCACCAGTAGGTGTGGTTTATGTAACTACATGGTGAAAAGTGATGTGTTTTCCTCTTTTGTTACTCAGAGAACCTTCAAAATTTCGCAATTTATCAATTGCCCCTAGTACTTTTTGTGGTATATGTGATTTTGGTGTGAAGCTTGCAGATTGCAATAAAGTGGGATGCACACGAGAGGTCTACACATTAGGATACGTGAACATATTTACATATTACACATTTACACTTACGTAAAACATCGGGGGCGTTCCAAGCACTTTAGGGACATTCACCAGGGAAGTTTAGAATCTTTCAAAGTCATTTTCCATTGAAAGAGTTAATTCACCTAGGAGAGGGGGATAGGAAAAAATGCCTTACCAACAGAGAAGCCTTTTGATTCTCATGATTGGATACCAGATATCCCCCATGGCTTAAACTATAGATCGGATTTATTATATGTGTATTGATAAATTGCTCTTTATAATCTTTAATCTAACATCATGTAACCATGTTGCAATAATGTAACTCATATTATGTGTCCTTTGAAGTGTTTTTTGACTAGTTGCAATTTCATTTGTAAACATAGGGTTAATTTTCAGGTGAACTTCTTGATTAGGCCACGGGATGGCATATAAGTAAGGTTAATCTGTTTATTTGAATGTTATGAAAAAGAGCCAAGGCATACAGGCTCGAAACGCGTCTTCATGCGGTTGTTTTTAAGCAGTGTTTTTTAAAACATTTTTCAATGAAATGTACGTTTTACGTTAATATAATCCTTGGATTCCTCCCTACGCAAGTGCTGGAAGATCAGTTCATATATTTGTATCTCATGATAGGCTGCCAGCGCTGGTTGCTATAGCTACAGACCTGTTTGATCTATCCTGACATGCTGCCAGCACTGGTTGCTATAGCTACAGACCTGTCCTATCTCTCCTGATAGGCTGCCAGCACTGGCTGCTATAGCTACAAACATGTTCTATCTCTCCTGATAGTCTGCCAGCACTGGTCGCTATATCTACAGACCTGTTCAATCTCTCCTGATAGGCTGCCAGCACTGGCTGCTATAGCTACAGACCTGTTCTATCTCTCCTGATAGGCTGCCAGCACTGGTCGCTATAGCTACAGACCTGTTCTCTCTCTCCTGAGGTTGCCAGCACTAGTTGCTATAGCTACAGACCTGTTCAATCTCTCCTGATAGGCTGCCAGCACTGGTTGCTATAGCTACAGACCAATCTCTCCTGATAGGCTGCCAGCACTGGTTGCTATAGCTACAGACCTGACTTCCACTGCAGCCTTGTGGAAGCCAGTAAACACGCCCCTGAATTCAAAATTAAACCAAGAAAACAGGACTGAGGTAAGAAGAATCAATGTAGTGAGACAACCCCTTTAACAATGAATTTAAAAATATATAAAAATCACAGGAGAGTGTCAGTCCGGCAGTCCGTGACCTCAGACTGAAGAGCCATTGGGTGATGCAACAAGACAATGACCCAGCGCACAAGTGCATTGACTATGCCTGAAAAAGAGGGAAATTAGAGTTTTGAAATATTCAAGTCAGGGTCCTGACCTTCACCCTATCGCGAGCAAATGGCCACTTTGAAAGCATGCAAAATTTCCGGGGAAATTTGATGATTAAAACACTTTTCAAGAGGAAGGGGCAAAATGGATCCAAAAAGGTTTTTTTTCCCCCCCTTTTGTTTTTCATCCAGGCAGTTATGTTTAGGGTGGGGGGGTTCAATAGCAGGATTGTTTTTATCATCTTTGCTGTTTCTAGCTAAGCCTGTTAAAATGAATAAGGCAGGAGTTTTAAATTTTTAGTTAAAAAAGAACAGAGCCCCCAGGATGAAAAAATGCTTACAAGAAAAACCATCTAATCTTGTTAGAGAAAAAAGATCTGCTCTTCCAACCCAAAGCGATTCACTCCCTACCCCCTTTCTGTTTAAAAAGGAGATATATACGGAAAACCAAGCCATTTGTGTGCACTCTTGCAGATAAAATCCTCTTATCTCCTTATAGGGCAACAAAAAAAGAACAATGGGGGAATGTAGAAAACTCCCTTTGTCTAAGATTTCTTTTGTTCCCATAACAACCAATCAATGCCCCTTTCATTTTTTCAGAGCACTATAGAAATTAAAGGGGCCTCTGATTGGTCTTTATAGCTCTATTGGTTGGTAGGGCTTGATTGGGTTCTATGAGTCTGATTTGCTATGAGCCCCCGATTGGCTGCCCCATTTGGGTCTGATTGGTCGTTATTTAGCTTTTGTTGGTTGCTAACTTTTTGATTGCGCTATGGGCTATGAGGTCTTTTTAACTCTGATTGGTTGCTAGGGGCTCTGAATTTGGGTTTCTTGGGGAACAAAGAAAGTTTAGACCCCAGACAGTTTTCATATATGTGGCCCAATGTGTTTAGTAAAAGTCTTCATTTACTTTCCTCTTCATGTTGAACACCAATCATTATAGTGAGAAAAACCCATTTAACATTTTTTTAAAAGATTTGCGCTACAAAAAAAATTGTTTAGGGGGGGCGGGGGCTGCGCCCCCCGCGCCGCAGGGGGTCCGGGCGGCGGGGCAGCTGCCCCCCACCACCCCGCTCCTTCCCGGCCCCAGCCCGCCCCCTTACCCGTCCGCCTCCGTGAACCTGTCCCCGCGTCCCCGCCGCCGGGGCTGCCCTGTGCTTTAGGCGCGCGCGCGCCGGCTTTTCTAATTTAAAAAGGGGCCCGCGCCCCGATAATGGTTAATTTTAAACGCTGGTTTTTATTTTTTTGCGGTACCCCCCCGCCTTCCTGCCCGTCCTTTGGTGTGCTTTGGGGTGTTTGGGGTGCCCTTAGTGTCCCTATTTTTACCCCCCGTACCACCCCGCCCGTTTCCAGACCTTGCCTGCTTTCCGCCGCCCTGACCTTCCGCCTCCCCTGACCCCGAAAACCTCTGCTGCCTGCCCTGACCTTCTCCCTGTCCCCGATTTTTCGCCTCTGGATTACGATTTTGTACCACCACCCCCCCGGGCCCGCCCCCCGGCAAGCAAGTCCCGTCAGGGGTAACGACCTGGTAGTCTCACGCCCCCAGCAAGTCCAAACCCCGCTTTGCGGCGGGCTGGGGAAAAAACCCGGGGGGTACTTAACTCCTTTCCCCTGGGGGGGCTTGGGCTTTAATCGCTTTGCGGGGGTCCAGCGAACCCACCGTCCCCCCTTTAAAAGGGGAAACGGCCATGGTTTTCCCGCCAGGGTACCCTTCCCTTTTAAATTTCCCGGGGATGTTTCAACGGCTGTCCGCCAGAGTCCCCAGCGAATTGCCCAGCTCACCCCCAAGAGCAAAACCTAGCAGCTCCCTACCACCCCCTGCGCGGGCGCTGCCCCCCCGGCCCCAGTTGCCCCCGGGAACCTGGCCCCTCCTCTGAGCTGCCGCTTCCGTCCGTTTTGAAGAGATCCCGGAAATGCCGTGGCTTCATTTTGTCAGTGCTCCATCCACCTGGGGGGTTTTGGGGGGCACCCCCTTCCCCCCCGAGCGGCAAAAGGGGCCTTTTTTATTACCCTCTTGTGGGGGGAACCCCGGGTTTGGGGCCACTCCGTTAGGGGTCCGAGGTGACCCCCCAGACGGCGAATCTACAAACCTTCCTCCGGGGGTTTCCCCCACCGTCTTTGAGGAACCTGGCCGTCCCTCCCCCCCGGGCGGCGGCTTTGCCCCGTCTCCGTCAGGGCGACCCCAAATGTGGGTCCTACTCCTGCTTTCCCGCCCCCTTTGGGCCCCCCTAAACTGAAGTGGAAAAATTTGGGGCCCCCCCCCCTGGTGGAAACCCTTCGGGGCAAGGCTCTCGGGCCATATTAAGGTGAGCCGCGGGTGGGGAAATTTTTCCGCTATTTCGGATAAAATTTAATTCATTTGGGCCTCTCGAATAGACTTTTGGGTTTTTGGGGAAAGAAAACAGGGAGTCGTCTTCAACGGGGAGGTCCCCCGGGCTCACCCCGGGTACCCCCGGTTTGGCCCCCGTCTTCCAATGTTCTCCAAAAACCTCGCCAAAGGGTTTCCCGGGAGGATGTATCCGACGAATCGAGGGAGCCCCCCTGCCCCAAAGGAAGAATACCCCCGCATCCCCCTGAGGCAGTTAGGGCTTCTACTGGGGCGGTTCGGCCATTTTTTGTGGACTGCCCGGGTTTGCGCCCGGGGAATTACCCACATTAGGGTTCGCAGGAGTGGCGCCCCAGGTGTCTTGCAGAAAATCTCTCCGTCTGCCCAAATTCCCGTAGCTGGGAATTTCCCCGGGGACAGCCCCTTCCAGGCCACCCCTTCCTTGATTCGGGGTCCCCCGGGAACTTTTTTCAGCCACCCTTGGTCTCCAAGTATCTTTCCCCCGGTGACCCCTTTGAAGAAACCCATGTACGTCCCCTTGTTAGTGGCGAATGAAAAAGGGGTTTGTGTTTCCCGGTTCTGCACGGCGCCTCTCTCCTAAGATTGGCGCTCTACAAAAGGGAAAAACTCTGAAGCTGCTGGTCCGGCCCGCTCTGCCTCCGAGATTCTCCGGGGTTTCCCCGGGGTTGAAAACAGCTGCTAAAAAACCCTTGGCCCTGGAACGGGGGCAAATTATCCGTTGGGGCCCTGGTGCCACCGTGCCCCTTCCCGGGTTTCTCCGTTTTTTGCCCCTTTCGGCCCCGCTCCTGTAAATTTCCTTTCAAAAACCTCTGTCGGTTTTCCCCCCCGTATCAGGACTTGGCCATTTTTTTTCCCTAAAAAAAACCGGGCCCGAAACCCCCTCCGCCCCCGGCCGTTCGATTGCCCCATTAAACCTCCCTTCCGGGGGAAACTCCTCCCGGGGAAAGAGTCTACCCTCTTTCTGTTCCGGGGACTAAGGCATGTCCGAATATATCCAAGAAAACCCTCCGGAAGGGTTTTAATTCGAAGTCCAAAATCCCCCGGGGGGGCCTGGTTTTTTTTTGTAGAAAAAAAAAGAGGGGTTCTCTCCGCCAATGATCGATTCCCGGGGGAAATTAATAAAATTACTATCAAGAATCGATCCCCCCTCCGTTAAATCTGGGAAAAACTTTTTCGATCGTTTTCCCGGGTGGAAGTTTTTTTTTCCAAAAGTTGGACCTACAGGGGCATATAACCTGTTCGTTTCGTAAAGGCGCGAGTGGAAAACAGCCTTTAATACCAGAGATGGCCATTTTTTAATACTCGTCATGCCCCTTTGGCCTCGCCAAAGCTCCCGCGGTGTTCCAGAATTTTGTTAAAGAAAACTTTTCCCAGACCTCCTTTACTCTGCGTGATTGTCTATTCCCCCCCCGGGCGATATCCCTTTAAACTTTCCCCCCCCTGACCTGGGGCTCACCCCCTTTCCCCTTTCCCCCAGGTACTCAGAACGTCTCCGTGGGCCACCGGGGTATACGCTAAATTAGAGAAATGCCCCTTCAAAAGCACCTCCCCTTTTTCCCCTTCCCTGGGGTTTCATTTGTTTTTGGATCAAAGGGCCCCAAAAAGGACCCTTCAAAAAAGTTGTTGGGTTAAAAATGGCCCGCCCGTGGGTCTCCGTTCACCAACATTTTTGGGTTTTGCAAAACCCATTACGGGCAATTCAATTTCCCCATTTCTCCACGCCTCTTTTTGGGCCCCCCCCGGTTTGGGCCCCAAAAGAAAAATGCCCCCCAAAACATGGCCACCTTAGGGTCAAAAAGCGTTTTTAAAAACCTCAAATTTACCCCTTCGCTTCTGCAAAAAAATGCTGTTTTCGCCCGGACCCCCAAAGCCCCCTTTATCCTCGAGGTAGCGCCTCCTCGGGTAGGTTGGGAGGGGCGGTTTCTCCTCCAGAAGTCCCCCTTTGGAAAACCCAAAGTACTTGCGGGTTCTTCTCCCGAACCTTCTCCCCGCCCAAAAAAAAAATATTTTCTATCGGAGTCGGGAAAGGCGGCAATTAAAATTGGCCCTGGAAAAATGGCGGCAAAAAGCTGGGGGGAGCCTGTCCCCCCCCCGATATATTTTCCGATCACAAAATCTTTTTCACCTACAGTTTTGCCCAACGGGGTGAATCCCGGAAGCTAGGTGGTCACTCCCTTTTTTGCCAGTTTGATTTTCTTCTTCATTTTCCCAACCCGGGTGGCAAGAACATAAACAGACGCCCTCCTTTTAGATCCCCTTACACGGGGGGGCTGGAGCCGCCTTGCAGCATATTTAAAAACCCCCGGATTCCCTAAAGGTGGTCCGGTGGAACCCTTTGACACCGCCCCCCGGGGAAATTCCCTTTTAAAGCCCTGCTATGGGGGCCCCGAAACCTTTAATGGGGGCATGCCTCGCGAACCCCTGGGCAACCCCCCGGAGTCCCTAAAGTCCCAGCAACTAATCTCCCGGTACTAAAGGGGCCCCCTCCCCCGCTCGGGGCGTTTTTGGGTTTGTCCTGGGCCGTTTTTCCTGTGCCCCTAACAAGGGGCCCTGGTCAACCCGCGGGGCTCCTGCCCCCTCCCGGTCCCCCGAAAGACCTTGGTCGGGATATTGGGGATGGATTTTGTTACTGACCCCCAGCCTTTCCCCGGTAAACACGGCATCTGAGAGTAGTCGACAGAATTTTTTGAAAATGGCCCACTTTGTTCCCCTGCCCGGGTTGCCCTCCGCTTTCCCCCTAGCCCAGCCCCTTCTTCCAAAAACCCTCTTTCGACTACATGGGCTCCCCCCCTTGATTTTCTTTTCTGAAGGGGGGGCCATTTGTATCAAAAATTTTGGGGGGCCCCCGGTAAAGCCCCCCCCAATGCCCCCCCCCCCCCCCCCCCCTTTCCAAAATTTGGGCTTCTCCTCCCCCTATCAACCCCAAACCAACGGGAAAGGGGGAATGGGGCAAAACCCAAAATTTTAGGGACTTATCTGGAAAATTTTGTGGTCCCCGCTCGCCAGGATAACTGGTTAAACCAAACCCCCTCCCGGGCGGAATTTTCCCATAATTCCTTAATTTTGAATTTCCCCTGGAAACCCCCCCCTTTTTTTTTGGGGTTTGGGTTTTCTCCCCGCCCCCCTCTCCCTCTGGGGCCCCCTGGGTGACATCCCTGCTGTGGAAACCCAAGGGGCGGGACCTCAAGAACCTGGCAAGTTTTCCCGAAAAGGGCCCCTTTTTCCGGGGGCCCCTCCCGCACTAAAATTCAGGCCCATAGGCACCCAAGCCCCCCCCTCCCCCTATTTTAAACCGGGTTAATTTGGGGTTTGGGTAAACGGGAAAAATACATCCCTTTAAAATGGGCCCCGCTACAAAATTGGGGCCCAAGTTTCTGGGGCCCCTTTGTAGTTCTCCCATTAAAACCCGGGATCCTTTTTAAAAACCGCTTTCCTCCCACTCTGCGTGTTTCCCGAACGCCTTTCCATGTCCCCGCTCCCCAAGCCTGTGGTGCTGAAACCCCTTCTCCCCCTGGGTCGTCTCGCCTTCTCCGGTGGCCAACCATAAGAAACATCTATGAAAGGGCAAGGAGGGGCTGGCGCAGAAGACAGTGAGGGGGAAAGCCGGGTTTTTTCTCATTGAAATGGGGGGGTTTTGGGGGCCCAAAAAAACGGTCCTGGGAACCCCCGAGGGCCCAAACCGTCCCCCCTGACCTTCCTCTAGGTTTCAAAAAAGGGGGGGGGAGACCTAAGGGGGGGGGGGTTAAATGTCAAAAAAAGGGGTTTGCGGGGTCTGCTGCCCCCCCGCGGCCCCAAAGGGGGTCCGGTGCGGCGGGGTGCAGCTGCCCGCCCACCCCCCCCGCTCCGTCCCCCCCCCAGCGCCGCTCCCCCTTTCCCCTCCCCGCTCCCCGGGGAACGCGTCCCCGCCTGTCCCCCCCCGCCGGGGGCGTGCCCTGTGCTTTAAAGGCGCCGCCGCGCCCGGGTTCTTTTAGATTTAAAGGGCCGCCCCCCGAAAAATTGGTTTTAATTTTTCAGGGGCGGCTATTTTAAAACGGTTTCGCCCCCTGCACTTCCTGCCCGTCCTTGGGGTGCTTAGGGGAAATGTTTTGGTGGGGCCCTTTGTCCCCTATTGCTTACCCGGTACCCGTCCGTCCGCCACGTTTCCAAAACCTTGCCGCTTGCCGCCTGCCCCTGACCTTTTCCCCCTGCCTCTGCCCCCGAACCCCTTCTGCCTGCCCTGACCTTTGCCCGTCCCGAAATTCGCCCCTGGGTTTCGATTTTGTAAAAACCCCGCAGTACCCCCCGGGCCCCCTCCGCAAAAACAAAATCACGTAGGGGTACCCACCCCGGTAGTCTCACGCCGCAGCAATCCCTCCCGCTTTGGGGGCGGGCTTTTGGTGAAAACCCCGGGGGGTATTAGACTTTCCCTTCCCTGGGTGGCTTTGCTATCATCGCTTGCGGGGGGCCCGCGGGAAACCACCGTACCCGCTTCAAATTTGGGGAGCAAAAAAGGGTAAAAGGGGTCCCCGGGGGTTATCAGATTTGGGGGGTTCACATACTTTTTCTCCCTGCATTGTGGATGTTTATCAAGAAAGTAAATCCATTGCCAGCAAAACTTTTATCTATATAGTATGATATAGTAAGTTTATATTATACTCTTGGAGATCTGCATAGCTTGTTTAGATATGAACAGTACAAGCGTCTGTGTGTTGTTAGTTTAGTTAAATTGTATTTGTCTATATGTTTCACCTACTTTTACTCCCTGCCTGGTGGATCTTTACTCATTGAAGTCTCTAAAAGACAAGACTGATACAATTGTATGTTATTAGTTTAGTTTGGTTGTGTTCATCTAGTCTATAATTGTAACTTAGATAATAGTGTTGCGCGAATAGGGCCCTGATCAGTTGGACACAAGTTCAACCAAACTTATGAAGAAATTCATGTTTGGAACACCCCGAACCCAATTTGTTTCCTAACCCTACCCCTAACCATAATTGTAACCATAATCTTAACCCTAAATTGGTGTTATTATTAGGGTTATTTTAGGTGACAATAAGTCATTTTAGCCCAGGCCAAACCAACGCACCCGGGATCAGGTCAAGTTTGACTTTGACCTAAATCCGAAGTGCAACACTATTAGCTAATGATCACATTTTAGGTAGGAGGGCATTTTTGGCATTAAATGGTAGGTTATTCTACTGCACACTTTCAGCAGTGGCTCTATCTCGCAGTGTTTTGAGGTACAGCATGGTGTGGCAACTCCTTGCTTACATACATATGGATTGTGTGGCGGAAGCGGCATAGAGGAGCTGTCTCACTGTTGGGGACAGAAGGGACAAATCTCAAAGGGCGGAGAGCACACAAAGAGGGAAGAAGTGTTTGACGTAAACATGGCTGTACTATATTTACCCAATGGAATTTTAAAAAAAGGAAGCGGTCACCTATTTGCTTCCTATGGACAACTACGGCATTTCTGCTTTGCAATTGTTTTAATAAAAACTGTATTTTCTGTATGATAAGACACTTTTATTTTCCTCTAAAAACAGGGCTAAAATATTATTCAATCTTAAAGGCAGTGGTGTAGCTACAGGGACCCGCAGCCACATGCTGTATTGCTGGGTCACATAGACCCAGCGATACAGCGCTCACAGCCACCACCTACACAGTGCAGGCAGCGGCTAAGGCAGAATGGCCAGAGTAAACATACCCCGGCCGTTCAGCCACTGGAGGCAGCGACGAGATGATATGAAGTTATCACACCGCTGCCTGTACTAGGCCCTAAGCCTATTGTTAGGCTTAGGGCTTAGAAGACATAGGAAGCGGTGTCCCAGAGCAAGCGGTGTGATGACAACACTCTGCCTGCTATGGATTTAAAGAGAAGTTCAGAGGGAGGACAGAGGTGAGGTGAGTATTATTTATTTATTTTTTTATTTTATATATACCCCCCCCCCCCCCCCCCCCCCCCCCCGCCCCCCCCCCCTTAGCTTGGGGTGACCAGCTATACTGACTAGCAACTATGGGAAAAAGCCTATATACCTACCATAAAACCCTTACCATATGGGGGGAAAGCCATATATACCTGCCTATGGGGGAAAAGTCCTATATGCCTGCCTATGGGGGAAAAGTCTAATATACCTACCTAACTCCTTACCTATGGGGGGAAAGCCCTATATACCTGAATAAATACCTACCTATGGGGGAAAAGTCTAATATTAACCTTACCTGACTCACTCCATGGGGGAAACTGCCCTATTATACTGAATAAATATAATCCTATGGGGGAAAAGCCCTATATACCTGTCTATGGGGGAAAGCCCTAACTTCCTACCTATGTATGAAAAGCCCTATATATTTGCCTATGGGGAAAGCCCTATATACCTGTCTTTGGGGGAAACCCTATATACCTGCCTATGGGGGAAAAGCCCTATATACCTACCAATGGTTTAAAAGCCCTATATGCCTGCCTATGGAGGAAAAGCCCTATATACCTACCAATGGTTTAAAAGCCCTATATACCTGCCTATGGTGGAAAGCCCTATATACCTGCCTAACCACCTACCAATGGGGGAAAACCCTGATATAGCTTTCTTTGGGGGGGGGAAGCCCTATAACTGCCTAACTACCTACCTATGGTGGAAAAGCCCTATATACCTGCCTATGGGGGGAAAGCCCTATATACCTGCCTAACAACCTACCAATGGGGGAAAACCCTGATATACCTTCCTTTGGGGGGGAAATCCCTATACCTGCCTAACTACCTACCTCTGGTGGAAGATCCCTATATAGCTGCCTATGGGAGAAAAGATCTATATACCTGTCTATGGGGGAAAAGCCCCTACCTACAGTGAAGAAAATTATTATTTGGTCCCTTGCTGGTTGTGTAAGTTTTCCCACTGACAAAGACATGAACAGTCTATAATTTTAAGGGTAGGTTAATTTTAACATTGAGAGATAAAATATCCAAAATAAAATCCAGAATATAGACTGAGACTTCAAACACACTAACGAAGCACACTAACGGATAAACGGGGGGGCGGAGCCTGACCTTCATCCTGACTAGCAGCATTTGAGAGGAGCTCCAGCACTTGATCCTGTTAATCCTGTTTTGGAGCAGGCATAGGATTACAAACTCCGTGGACAACAAGCAAAGCTGTTCCTTATACTCACCGGAGAAAAATGGTCATTTTCCCAGCCCGGGGTTGGTGACTCCCCGAAACAGGACAGAAAAGGGGGGGTGGGCTGAACAAGAAAGCCCGGGACAGGGGGCCGCAAAAAAGGGGGAAGAAAGGAGGTCCCGCAGGGGACAGGGCTAGTTAGCCAATATGCCAAACCCCTTTCCCACATCCCCCTTGGCATAGTCCCCCCAGTAAGAAAACAGCAGGATCGGAAATATACAAGCATCTGTGCGGGCAAGCAAAGAGACAGGAAAATAATGCCAGCAGTGCATACAGGGCCAGACCTAAACAAAACACAGGTCACCCCAGTTACAAGCACAGCAAGATACAGAGGAGCCTACGTGAGGGTGTGCTTAAAGGGTTTACAATGCCCCTACGGGTTTATCCCCTAAATACACAAGTTGGTGGGCTTAAGAGAAAAATAAAATGCGGGCTGATAGCAGGATTGCTGAAGGGGGAAAGTGCCGAAACCAGAACGTGATTTGGGGATAATTAATCCTTTGCGCGGGGCTGTGGTGATTCTCAGATATTAAGGCAACTCCAAAACAGTGACCTGGAGAATCGTTTCCCCCAAAATAATGGTGCTTGCGGGGGATGCCCGAAAAAACGGATAAACGGGGAGGAGCCCTTAAATAAGGGGTGAAGACCGGCCATAGGTTGGGAAAGCTGGGTTGTGTGCCCTGACCCCTTAAATCCTGGAGAGCGTGCATGGGTGTGCCCAATGCCGGAGTGGTGGGTTAGTGAAGGTAAGCTATGACTAAGGGCATTTTTCCGCCCGAAACGCGTCAGCAGATCCGATCTCTATTTGTCTGATGTGAAGATTTGTCTTAACCAAATAAAGGATGTGACTTTATATTTCTAGCCATGTGGACATGAGTGCTGACCACCAATTTCTTCACCAATTCCTATGCCAGCGCTTCTTGGGGTAAGGTACGTGCACCTTTCCCTCAACCTCTTATTTTGGAGCAAGTATATCTTTCAGATGTTTGTGACTGTTTCTGGTGGACCATAGGCTCAGCTGGTTGCATTTGTCCATTGTTTATTACATGAATGTAGGCGACCCTCCTGGGGGGGCCACTTCATCCCAAGTAGTAAGGGGGCGCAAAGAGGCATGGAATGGGCTGAATTTTCCGTTGGTGGCGGGAGGGGGGAGTGCTATGTGCCTTATTTGCCTAGGGCACCAGAATACCTTGTCCTAGTCCTGGTCACACTCTATGGAGGAAGTGGTGGACAGGAAGGCTGGGGGGACCGGAAGGCGAGATGTGGACCAGCACTGCGATAAGATAAACAGGCGCTAATGCGGCCAAAGAAACCAGCCATGGCACGACTTCTGACATCGGCCATTCTATATGTTCATTTAAGTCACTATCTGTGATGTCTGCAGCTCCTGTAAAGGACATACCCTATGGAGGGTTCTGTTAGTGTTGTATCTGCTTGAACAACCTATCTAGGAGAGCAGTTATAACTCTTACTTTTCAATTTTTGGTTGACTACAGATATTATATGGGGCATTACATGTCTCACCATCACTGTTGTTGAACCTCCTCCTCCATAACTTCACCTCCTCTCTGAATAAAGCCTCGTTCCCTCTATCAAGCTGCGTCTCAATCTCCCAGTGCTCAGGACTCGCGTTCTCCTTCATCCATGGAGCCACAGGAATACGTCTCCCAATATCACTGGTGTATATATCAATTTGCTGATCGTCTACGTATCCAGCTATGGAATACTCAGGCAGCCCGGATCCAGAGTTCCCGATGAAATAATATCGCAGAGAGTGACTGTCTGAGAGAGAAATACAATGTTAAAACCTAAAATATAGCCAATTATTGCTTTAAGGGACTTTGGATGTACAGGTTAAAAAGAGGATATAGTCATGACTGGTTGAGAACCGTTCTATCAGTGGTCTTAGGTATATATATATAGCATTTGTATGTTTTACACTTCCTACCATGTGGTCATAATAATATGGCTTTTCGTTTTCTTCCTCGCCACCTTTCAAGAGCCATTACTTTTTTATTTTTTCATCTACATAGACATATAGGGGTTTTATTTTGCGGGACATGATGGACTTTCTAATGCTATCATTGACTGTATCATAGAATATAATGGGAAACCGGAAACAAATTCTAAGTGGGGCGAAATATGAAAAAAAACTTACTTGTGCCATGTTTTTTGTTTTTTTATGGTGCTCACTCTTAGGTATAAATCATATGTTATCTGTTTTCTGCAGGTTAATGCAATTTCAGCAATACCAAATATGTTTGGTTTTCGTTTTAGCTAAGTCAAAAAAATCCAAACGTTTCCCATTTCTTGCATTTGGCCTACAGCGCCATTTCCTGCGACCAATAACTTTTTTCTTTTCCCACCTATGGACCTGTGCATGCCACTAAACACCTGCTATTGAAAGTACGCACTTGCTGGCTCTATTCCTTTCTGCAACAATTAGCAGCCGACACCTAAGTAGCAGTATTACTAAATAAGCCCGCTACATAGGACCCCTTACCGGCACCTGGACGTATGGGTACTTCCAGTGTTGGTAAGGGGTTAAGTACTTGTAGTTAAATATAGGGAAGAGTAGATGATACTACCTGGTGAAATAAGTGTTAGTGATATGTTTAATGCCAATTAAGCTGATATAATTGTGGGATTTACTGAGTCACAGTGGTTGGCAATCTTGTAACCAGCATTGGCCTATCAGAGAAACGGGAGGGTAGGTTAAATAATGGCCTACCCTTTAAATATGGTCAATTGCTAGTTTAGAATTGCTGTTTAAGAGTTGTGAGTTGCTAGTACAGCAATATCAGGTT
Source organism: Phyllomedusa bahiana (assembly GCA_025379985.1). Lineage (NCBI taxonomy): Eukaryota > Metazoa > Chordata > Amphibia > Anura > Hylidae > Phyllomedusa > Phyllomedusa bahiana. Next base: position 76,294 of record JAODAL010003923.1, on the reverse strand, counting down.
TCTTGCCCACAAGCCGACTGTGGACTAGGAACAGGCTGTCACTTTAAAGAAGGCTTCCCCAGCTACAAAGAGAGTAGTACAAGACAAGAGTCCATAGGAAAAGGCACCTGGGTTTAACAGAAGGGAAGAGAAAGTGGGTGACAGAGATTGAATCCAGGCCTAACTGGGAGCACTTATGCCAGGTCATAGGCTCGTGGGGTGTGTAAGGTAATGGAAAAACCCTCATTACCCACGTCTGGAGAAGTGATAGTTAAGCCACGGGGTAGCCAGATGAGTACCTGAAGTGGAAATAGACATGGAGACTGACGTGGACATGGAATTGGCAGCTCTCAGTTTACATGTAAACAGTGGGCCTGAGAGACCCAGATGTAAAGAAAAAAGTGCTGCCATAACTGTGAACGTGTGCAGTGGCCCAAGCGGCAGAGGAGAGGATGGGAGTTGTAGTATTAGGTCACATTGGTTATACTCCAACCATACTTCTTTTGCTGCTTGTGAAGAGGGGGAACCTGCGGGTTGATGTAGATTATGGTACTCCTAACCCCCCAGGACACACTCTAATATTGGTGGTTGTAGTCCTCTCCTGCCCATGATGTTGGTGTGAGGTACCTTTGATGTTTTGCAGGTGCGGAAGCAGGAGAGCAGACATCACAGGGGTTTTAAACCACTTTATTTCACAGCAAGCTGTTACACACAAAAACATTTCTTACAAGATTTCCTCAACTAGTGCAAGCCAGCAGCATGGACCAGACCTCTAAAATATTGTCCCTTATTCAGATTCCAGATTTAACTAGAAGGAGCACTCTCTTGTACCCAAGGAGAAAAGGCAATATTTAGCTTTATTTCTTCCAGCTTTGACTACAAAGATCTACTGTTGCAAACCCCAGAAGAACTGGATTTGTATTTGTTAAGCAAAGCCAGAGGGAAATGGTCGCAGTCCAACGCGGGACTCACTTTGCACTGTGTCTCAATAAAGTATGAGATGCTTCTCACACAGGCTGCAACTCCTTCCAGAAAATTCCTTATCCATGCTCTTCTGAAGAAATCTGTGGCTAGAAAATAAGCCTGGGCCTGGTCTCTGCAGACTGACCAGGAAACCAGGCCAGAGGGTCATGTCACCCCATACATCAGGAGACAACAACTCAAGAACATTTGCTCTGATTTCTATGGCCATTTTAGAACCTCCCCTCATGTTACCATAGAAGCAACCCTTATGGTGCTGGTCTGCACATTAACATTTGACATAGAATAGTTCTATCATTATGACTTGGCAGTTTCACATATACTTCAGTTATAGCAGCATTTCTCAGACACAATGCACTGAAGGTTAATCTAGATGTCAGCAACCTACCTCAGACTGACGCAAGACTGAGCTCAAACATAGCTTTTAAATCACTTTAAACAGCATATTACACACAAAAATACAGTACTATAACTCCCATCATCACGTAATGGGCAAAAAGGGTTAATCCTGTACATTACATGTGGAAGAAATTGGAACTTTATGCTGCAATTTTAAAGATATTGTGTATAAAATTTATATAAAAAAATATATATTTTAAAATATATATTATTATATATATATATATTATATAATAAATATTTTTAATATATATATAATTATATATATAAATATTTATATATATTAATATTTAATATATTAATTATTTATATTATATAATATATATATATATATTTTATATATAATTTTATATATAAGCTCTGGAAAAAAATTAAGAGACCCCTACAAAATGTTCAGTTTTCTCTGATATTTTCTTCAAAAGGTTATTTTTGGAGAAAAATGTACATTGTTATTTTATTATATGAAAAATACTGACAACATGTCTCCGAAATTCAAAGCAAAAATTTTGTATTTATTTGCATAAATGGAATCGTCAAAATAATAAAAAAGCAGCAGCAGAGCTGTCAGACCCAAATAATGTAAAAGAAAACAAGTTCATATTTTATTAGAAAAAAATAAGGGCTAATGTTGTAAATCAGGAACAGTTCAGAAATCAATTTTTTGGTGGAAAAACCATGATTTTTTCATTCAAATTCCTTTTGGTCTTTTCCTGAAACTTGTTTTTGCCATCCCCCTTGTCCTATTGAAAGAGGTTGTAAAGCCAAAAAAGCAGGGTTTTTTTTTATATTTTCCCTTTATTAAAAAAATTTTGGGTTCGGTGATCCCCTAATCAAAGCACATTAAGTAGAATGGGGTGATTTGGTTTGGGATTCAACTCACTGTAAGGGGAAAGACTGCAGACTGTAGAGATGCTTATTTTTAGAAAACTTTTCAGTGGGTTTTTAAATTTTTTCCACAACACGTACATATAAATAAATATAAATAAATAAATATATATATATTTTAAAATATATTAAAAATATATAAAATTATAAATATAATATATATTTTTTTATATATAAATTTATTTATTTATTTTTTTTTTTTGCCAGAGGGGTGTATTCTTTTTCTACCAATGCAACAAGTGGCCCACACTGCACCCACCCAAGCACCTTACGCAGCCCCTGCTTAGGGATTTTAAATTGAAAAAGATCACCCATGGGGTTTGCAGATGAACACCCACAAAACCACACAGCCATTAACGAGCAGTGAACACTGATGAATATTGATTGTGGATGGCTGCACAGTTTTGCAACAACCTTCACTTTCTGCCTGTGCTTAGTTCTTACATTAATCCTGACCACTGTTTTGCTGTCACCTGGTTCCAGTGATGATCTGCTGTTACCTGCCGCCACGCCAGACTATATTGCTGTTGTATCAGCTGCTACGCAAGACCACTAACTTTCGGTGCATTACTACCGTCATCTGTTGCACCTGCCTGAGACCTACCACCTCTTCCTACTCCCACAGTTCTATGTCTGGCACCTTAGTTGTCAACGTAAGCGGCCAAGATATTGGAAGCAGCCTGGGAGTCCCCCATAGCAGAGTCTACTGCGATCCCTGGTCCGGTCTACACTATCTCTCGCGGTGACTCTAAAGGGTACTGTAATTGTTCTGTGGCCTAGAAGTTCTGCCCTGGACCTCAGTCAAGAGACCCGTTACTCCTGACTTCTCGACCTGGGTTAAGAGGAAAACCCAACACATGTGTCTTAAAGGGAGAGCCCACTAGGACATCGAGCCCCTTTGCGGTTCCGTCCAAAACAATGTCAGTGACAGGTTGAAGCTCTGTAATAGATGGAAGCTCTTGAAGAGGAAAATCAGTGACTCTCTTCACTGACTGTTGACTCTTGGTGCCACTGGCTTAGTTCAACCCACCTCCCAACAGAAGGTTCTAGGAATGCTAGGGGTGGCTATTGAAGCTTCTGCACAGTGGAAACACAATATATGCTGTGCATACCAGGTCCATCCTTGCTACAGGCTCTTAACGAGGTTGAACTACAGCAAATATATCCCTGAAGGCTAACCCAGGTTTGAAGTAAAGGAAACTGTCTGAATTTGAACACCTTCCTGCTTGCTTATTGCTGGCGTGTGTACCGGTTAGATGTACACTATACCTGCAGCCCTTTGAGGAAAGCATGAGAGGTTTTGGGTGTGAAGGCCATTGTGACATATGTCTACTTTCCCCATCCTCTTCTCAACTGCATCGAATAATGAGAGTGGTATTGGTGGTTTTCTTAGACTTTTATTGTAGGAGTATTTCCGAGCCCCTAGAGATCACTGTAGACAATTATCATGTAGCTCTGTGGCAGGAGGTGAAGGAACAGTGGGTTTTCTGTGTAATGTATGAACATATCAAGTCCTCCAGAGAGAAGAAGACGCAATTTTTAGCTACTCTCTGCTCCTACAAATCAATGAAGGTTCTGACTGAAGGATCCTAAAATGTTATTGGAGTATTACGTTTCTAAACTAGATCATCACTTCAGTATTACAATGCCAAAGCATGAGGCTGCACTCCTGAGATATTCTGATGACAATGTGTGCTCTTCAGAATTTCATCTAGACTTTGTGTGAATTGCAGTATCCATATGAATCAACATCTACATCCTTCCTGGCCTTAATTGTGGAAATGGTGTATAAATGCAATGACACAGATTGATTTAAAATAACACATTACATCAGACAAAAAGTGGAAGTAGAAAAGTCCTCAGAAGCTGGAAGAGAAGCAAATATCTATTAGTCATCATGTACTATGACCAAGTAGGCGTAGAAGGAAAACTCTGGATGAGGCGAGAAGGTCAGATAGTGACCACCCTGCAGAGGAATGGCACAGCAGAAAGTAACAGGAGAAAGACACAAGAGACTTGAACTCAAATTACTCCACAGGAGGCAAAAGCTTAGTAGTTACCATGCAGCATCTACACCACAGGTGTCAAACACAAAGCCCACCAAATCTACCCACGATGGCACAGCAAAAGAGGCTCATGCACTGTAGTTACAGGACTTATAGTAATATTTGAGAGCAACCATACTGCTGCTGGACCCCTCAGTGAAAATAAGTCTGACACCCCCATTCTGAACCATTTACTGTCTTGGCAAATCTCATACAAAGCCATAGTTTTTACAAAAAGTTGGCTTATTGCTGCCATGCACTTGTGGTTTTATAGCTTTTTGTATATTTTTCTTTATATAAAACTTTTTATACAAAAGTTTTTATTTATTAACAGAGCCTGAGAGGTAACATCAGTGTAGGTTCCCACATGTATTGAGGTTGCCTTGCTGATTGGGAGGTGGGCTTAAGCAGTTTTGATAAAAAATGTAAATAATGTGAACTAAAAACCTCAAAATTTTCAAGTATCCTAAGTAGCAGAAATGCTTTTCCAAAAATTCCTATGTGCCTTTTGATAGTTTTTTAGTGTTTTAGTGGGCTGCTGATATTGGATTGTGTTTGTATATTACTGTCATCACACCATCTGGTCATTCCAAAACGAGATGGGCGGGGGGGACCGCAAGGGTGTGTGGGCCGGAGGCAAAGTAGTTTTGGGGTAGACTTCAAGAATCAACTTCTTTGATGGGGTCTAGGCATCCAGTCTCCAACTCTGGAAGGGATTATGACCTTAGTTGAAGCTACGGGATTTCCTACATGTTTCTCATAAACATGGAAATTATAGTTTAAAAAAAAATCTTCCCCCCCCTTTTGAAAAACAATCCCCACCCCCAAAAAAAAAAAAGAGTTAATCCAAAATATGAAAAACTTTTTTTCCCGCACCATTCAAGTAAAAAAGAAAAATCACATAATTTTAATTGGTATACATAAAACTGAAAAGTCTCGGGCACTGCGCGTTTCGATTTTTGGGAGCTTTTCAGTTTAATGAAAAAAACAATTTAAAATAGGATTTTTCTTTTCTTATGAAGCCAGATGCTGGACAAAATCTGTTTCTTCATGTTTTGGATTTTCTCTTAAACATGTCTGGGAATTGGGGTGTCCTTCTGTGTTCAATATTATATCTATCTTATCTCTAACCATTTTCCTAAATTATCTATTTTCGTATGGTGTTTCCTTTATAATACATGGGACAAGAACACTTTCAAAAAACAGTACACGACCCCCATGGTATTACAGTTATTTAAAATTTCTGTTTTAATAAAATTTTTTATTACGAGCGTGGCTTTTTTTTAAATTTAACATTTAATTAAATTAACATGTACCATACATGAGCATACTGTTGGGTTTTAGATCAAGCCCAAACCCAGTTGGGGGTGGAGGGGCTTCGGTGGTTTGGGGTCCACCTTTACCCAAAAGGTACCCCCCTTTGAAATGAGGGAGTAATGTGGAGGAAAGAAAGCTAAAAAGATTTATAATTTAAAATTTTTTTCAGAAACTCTCAAACTCATGGATTTTTTTTTTTCTTTTTTTTTGGGGACTATAAATATGACCCCCCTATTTAGAGGGCATTGCAATATGATTTCAAAATATACGCAGGCGAGCCCCCAGAACTAAAGCTGTCACTCAAGTCTCATACCTATCCTTTGAAATCCTTAAAAGGAAAAAATTCCTTTCATCAAATATATTGCTGTTGGGAATTCTCTTCTTCAAAGGATCGGGATGATAGCTTATTGGTGGGAATAAGCTTCCTAAAGATGCTAGTGGTAAGTGTTCCATCACATTTTTTTGCAATTTCTGATTCGAAAAATAAGGCTTTTTTTTCCAACACCAAACGGAAAAACTGAGTCTTTAAAAATTCCAAAAAAAAGTCTTTCTACAAATGTTTAAAGGGTCCTGTCCCATCCCCAAAAAAATTTGCTTTCATATATAACAGCCCTAGAAATAAATTCAAGGACTCCATATGGTCTCTTGATCCCCAAAAAACAAAAGTATCCTATCATCAGCCCAGATCAAATTGGCATTAGAGGGAGCACAGTCGCTCCCCATCGCTGTGCCTATGAGCTGGTGGTCAAATAAAAAATAATAACTATTGGTAAAAACAAAATGCTGAAGTGTTCACAAAACTGATTATGTTGTTCAAACTGAAAATATCCAGATCTAACAAAGTCATTGCAATGAGCCCCTTTTTCATAAGGGATATATAGTATCTAATTAAAGAATTCACATTAATGAGGCAAATAAGGACACACTACCAACATAATAACCATCCAATTTAAGGAGATCACTTGTGTCCCTCATGTAGGAGGATAAAGTTAAAACAAATCTGTGTAATACCTTATCGAGGTATCTTCCAGCAGCTAGTGTAAAGGAGTTTATTCCGGAGACAATTGAAAACCCTTTTATGGAATTTAAGTCTTTGTGAATTTTTGGCAAGACATAAAAGGTCGGATCCTAAGGGTTAGTTGAATTCATGTATTTTACTTTTTCTTTGTGGAAATAATTTTTCATCAAAAATTTGGGTTTTAAAAAAGATTTTTGCTTATTCTTGTTTGAACACATTTTTGTGGGGGTTCATTATAAAGGTTTCCCATAAAATTTTTTATGGGGAAATTTTAAATTTATCTATTCCTTTTTTTTTAAAATTATCATGATGCAACACTACCTCCCCCTTATCAGATGGTTTAAAAATAATCTCAAGATACTTCTCCGGATCACAAATAGCCTAAAAAACACCAAAGGGGTTCTTTGTTTTTGACAATCCCTATTTGTTAGAAAGGTCCTTTGACAAATGTTGACCACAAAGTGTCCTCCTGCTGGGAACATTGTCAATAAACTGTAATTTTTGGGGAATCCGCTCCCCAAGGTACAGTTTTCCTTCGTGCCCCCAACGGTCCCCATTAAAAATTTTTAAAAGGTTTTTTTTTTAAATCAATGGGTTTTCATGAAAATTCAGGACAGGACGGCCCAAAAAGCAAGGATCTCTTTGAACCATTTAGTTCAAAAATATGGAAAATCCTGAACAAGGATTCCTTCTTTGTTTAGAAATTTATAACAGCGTATATGGCAACAGGTTTTCTAAACCAGTGTATTTTTTTCTAATTTCTGAATTAGATAAATTGGACCATAAAGGACTCGGAAATGTAGACAACGTCTCAATCTCATCAGTGACCATTTGTAAATAGAAATAGATCAGCTTTAAAAAAAGAAAAGGGGCAAGGGGGGATTTTTTTAGCCCCCTTTTTTTTTTAGGGTCAGTAAATGGACCCACACCCAGTCCACCTTTCCCTCATAAAAATGAGGTAAGAGCCTGGTAAATCTTCTGATTACTTAGTTGTAAGCAGGGTATAGAGGAAGATTTAGAGTTTTTGTTGATCAGCTTGCCTTAAATTTTTTTTTTTTTTTTTTTCACATTGTGGACCAGAAATTTTTCCATCCCAATTTCAGGAGGGGGGGAAAAAAGGGGACCAAGAAAAATTTTCTGTTTGATGTTGTCCCACAGCCCAAGGGTGACAGAGTTCTTCATTTTATTTATCTGTTTTGGGTATTTTTGGTTTTGATTGTCCTGTTTGCATTTTTATATACCATTTTGTTTAAAGCATTTTAACTTTTAATTGGATTTTCTGAGCAAAAGTTGGTTTTAGGTTTTCGTTTATCCTTTTTATTTTTTTTCAAAAAAGACTATATAAAATAAAAAATTTTCCATTTTTAATTAAAACATTACAGTCGAGAAAAAAAAGAGTATTAACAAAAATTTTTTTAATGCCAAGGGGGAAATTGGGCATAAGACTCAACTGACATGTGTGTAATGAGATAATTTAAACAAACTATAAAGCAAAACTCAACACTGGGCACTTTTATATCAGAATGTCTAAATTTAAAAAAAAAGAACCCAAAGGGGGTTAAACGGTTAAAAAAAAGGCCCCTTTCCACACTGGGGCATTTCGCAATCAATGCTCTTCTAGAAGTTTCCTAGGAAATGTTCTGACCACCATCCAGTCATCACCTAAAAAATTGACTTTGATTAAGGTCAAAGGTTGGGGGCCTTATTTTGTTAAAATATTATTTTGCTCACCCAAGGAACCTGCCAATTATGCAGTTAAATAAGATAATGTAGAGAATTTAGTTTTTTTTTTTTTCTTGATTTTTTGTTCTGCTATTTCTAATAAAAATGGGTTTTTTACCCGTAACTTAAAGCCACAAGTTTTTCAAAAGTATTTTGTTCAAAAACGTCTTTAAAAGCCCATAAAATACAGTTGTTTGCCATAAATGATTAATCTAGGAGATGTTTCCCCATTTACCTGGGGAATTTCAAGATGCTCAAGATTGTTTTTATTTTTTGGGGGCCCCCTAGCTTGCCCAAAACTGCAAGCTTGAGCTCGTGGGTGTTCTCTATAAAAAATGGGTTTCTGTCTTCACCTCTCCCAATGTTCCACCTCTCACATGGCTACTGTTGGACTGCGGCGCCTGAGACCAACCAGCGAATTTGATTTTTGGGGCTCCTGGGGTTGAACAGCTCAGCTCCTGAGGTCTGTCCACCAGAGCTGGGTCCTGGCTGTCATCAAACACTTGAGCGGGCTTCATTCAGCACAGGGCACTGATGCCAGCTCATTTTTGCCTCAACGGAAAAAAAGGGGAAGTATTGTAAACCCTTTAAAAGGGGTTTTTAAAAAAAAATCGCTTTTAAAGATACACTGTCCTATTTAAAGGGGTGGAAAGGGATTGTCATACACATCCTATTAGGGAATTGCTAGTACGTAGAGGAGTGTCCTTTACCCAGGATCCTCAGCTCTTGGCCAAAGTGGAGAATGGTTTCAAAGAGCATCTCTGACTCTGGAGGACCTGTCCTGCAATACATTAACAATCCATTGATTTGAGTGGGTGATGTGTAATTCCTATTTTTCCCAGTGGTGGTGCTGCAGGGAAACGGGCCCCAAAAGGTTTCCCCAAAAGATTACAGCGGGATGGGCTGGGTATTCACAGCAGGAGGACATTTTATAAACATTTTTAAGGATAAATTAAAAACCTTAAGGGGGTTCAAACCATCTGGCAAAATCCCCCCGGGACGCCCAGCTCGTAGCCCCAAAAGTCCCGGGATTTCAAAAAAAAGGGAAGCTGGCCGCGCTTGCACACTTCTCCCGATTAATTTTTAATGCAGTTCTGAATATAATTTAATTTTGGGAAAAAGTTAAGGTATTTTTCGGAACCCCTCATAGAAAATGAATGGGGGACAGCAGCCCCAAGCAGGCCATTTCCCCCATTGTACGGCAAAAGAGCTAGTCTCATAAAAAGGGGAGAGGGGCCCTTTTCCCGTGCACAGTTCTCCATGTTCTTTTTCTTTTGGAGGTTTTGGGTTTATATTGGGAAAACCCCCAAGAGGAAAAAGTTAGGGGAGAGCTGCACAAGTGGGGCTAACTCCCCCTTTACGGGTGGTTATAGTGAGCTACAGTGGGGCCACAGAAAGAGTTTTTGGCTAAAAGTGTTTTTACAAGGCTTCCCCCAAAGGGATTTTCCCGTAGTGATTACAAGCCCCCCTCAGAAAGATTTTCCCATAGTCAGTTTAAAGCTGCCCAAAAGGGAAATTTCCTGCCTAGTAAAGTTAAAGCTGCCCTCAAAAGGAATTCTGCAAAAGTAAATTACAAGTCGGCCTCAAAGGAATTTCTGCCATGTGAGCAACAACCCCGGCCTCAAAAGGGGATTTTACCATAGTGGTTTACAACCCGGGCCCTTTCAGAAGGGATTTTCCCATAGTGAGTTACAACCGCCCTAAAAGGGGAGTTTTTTCCTTAGTGGGGTTCCCAACCCCGGCCCCTAAAGGGGGGGATTTTACCATATTTAGCTACAACCCCGGCCTCAGAAGGGAAATTTTACCATAGTGAGGTTAATCCCGGGCCAAAAAGGGATTTTACCTTGTGAGTTTACAACCCCGGGCCTCAGAAGGGATTTTCCCAAATAGTGGGGTTACAAGCCGACCTCAGAAGAAAATTTTACCATAGTGATTTAACAACCCGGCCCTCAAAAGGGAAATTTTCCCCATAGGGTTACAAGCCGGCCTCAAAAGGGGTTTTTGCCTAGGGGGAGCTACAAGCCGGCCCAGAAGAATTTTACCTTTTGTGAGTTAAAAACCCGGGGCCTAAAGAAGGGTTTTCCCATAGTGAGTTCCCAAGGGCCGGGCCTCAAAAGGGGATTTTGCCATGGGTGGTTAAAGCCGGCCTCAGAAGAGATTTTGCCATAGTGAGTTACAAGCCCCCTCGGGAAGAGTTTTTGGGCCTTGGTGAGTACAAGGGGCCCCCAAAAGGGGTTTTGTCATAGTGATTTAAACAAGCTGACCCCAAAAGGGGTTTTTCCCATACTGATTTTAAACCCGGGGCCTAAAAAAAGAGATTTTGCCATAGTCAGTTACAAGCCGACCTCAGAAGAGATTTTGCCATAGGACTAAAAAGCCGGCCCCCCAGAAGGGATTTTCCCCATAGTGAAAAAAAAAAAAGGGGCCGGGCCCCTCAAAAGGGGTTTTTTGCCATAGTGGCTACAACCCGGGCCTAAAGGGGGATTTTCCCATAGTGAAAAAAAACCCCGGCCCCCGAAGAGTTTTTCCCAAAAAGTGAGTTACAAGCCGGCCTCAGAAGAGATTTTGCCATAGTGAGTTACAAGCCAGCCTCAGAAGGGATTCTCCCATAGGGAACTACAAGCCGGCCCCCAAAAGGGAAATTCTGCCATAGTAAGTTAAAGCTGACCTCAGAAGGAATTCTGCCATAGTCAGTTAAAGCTGACCTCAGAAGGAATTCTGCCATAGTGAGCTACAAGTCGGCCTCAGAAGGAATTCTGCCATAGTGATTTCAACCCGGCCTCAAAAGGGATTTTTACCTAGTGAGCTACAAGCCGGCCTCAAAAGGGGTTTTTTACCATGTGATTTTAAAAAGCCGCCCTCAGAAAAAATTTTTAACCATAGTGATTTTAAAAAGCCGGCCCAAAAGGGTTTTACCATATTGAGCTACAACCCGGGGCCTCAGAAGGGTTTTTTTAACCATAGTAAATTTTAAAACCCGGCCCCCCCTAAAAGGGAATTTTTACCATAGTGGGCTACAAGCCGACCTCAAAAGGGGTTTTTTAATAGTGGTTTACAAGGCCAAACCCTCAGAAAAAAGGGGGTTTTTTACCATAGGGGTTACCCCCCGGCCCAGAAAAAATTTTTGGCCATAGTAGTTACAACCCGGGCCCTCAGAAGGGGATTTTCCCTTAGTGAGCAACAACCCGGGCCCCCAGAAGAGATTTTTCCCAATAGTAAAAGTTAAAAACCCGGGCCCTCAGAGGGTTTTTAACCATAGTGAGTTACAACCCGGGGGCCCAAAAGGGGATTTTCCCCATGTGAGTTACAACCCGGCCTCAGAAGGATTTTGCCATAGTGAGTAAAACCCGGGCCCCTTCAAAAGGGTTTTTTTGCCAGGGGTGAGCTAAAAGGCCCCGGGCCCCAAAAGGGGAAATTTTGTCATGTAAAGTTAAACTGACTCAAAAGGGGTTTTGCCATACTGGTTACAAGCCGGCCTCAAAAGAGTTTTTTGGGCCATAGTCAGTTAAACCCGGGACCTAGAAGAGATTTTGCCTTTAGTGAGTACAACCCGGCCTCAAAAGGGGATTTTGCCTTGTGGGGCTAAAAACCCCGGCCTCAAAAGGGGGTTTTTTGCCATAGGGGAGTTTACAAGCGGCCTCAGAAGGGTTTTTCCCATAGTAGCTCAACCCCGGCCTCGAAAGAATTTGCCATAGTGATTTTACAAGCCAGCCCCCAAAGGTTTTTTCCCATAGTGAGTTACAAGCCACCTCAGAAGGGATTCTCCCCATAGTGAATACAACCGGGGCCCCCGAAGGAATTCTGCCATAGTCATTTTAAAGCTGACCTCAGAAAAAAATTCTCCCCATAGTGAGCTAAAAGGGTGGGGGCCCTCAGAAGGAATTCTCCCCATAGTGACTCCCAAGCCCCCCTCAAAAGGGGTTTTTCCCATATTTGAGCTACAACCCGGCCCTTTCAGAAGGGATTTTACCATAGTGAGTTAACAACCCGACCTCGAAGAGATTTACCTTTAGTGAGTTACAAGCCGGCCTCAGAAGGGAAATTTTACCATGTGAGCTACAAAGGGGGGGGGGGGGCCCAAAAGGGGGGGTTTTTTTCCATAGTGAGTTACAAGCCGGCCTCAGAAGGGATTTTACCATAGTGAGCTACAAGCCGGCCTCAGAAGGGATTTTACCATAGTGAGTTACAAGCCAACCTCAGAAGAGATTTTACCATAGTGAGTTACAAGCCGGCCTCAGAAGGGATTTTCCCCAACTGATTTAAAAAAAACCCGGGGCCTCAGAAGGGTTTTTTCCCAAATAGTGAGCCTACAACCCGGGGCCTCAGAAGAGATTTTCCCATAGTGATTTTCCAAGCCGGCCTCAAAAGGGGAAATTTTACCATAGTGATTTTTAACAACCCGGGGCCTCAAAAAGGGATTTTGCCATAGTGGTTACAACCCGGCCTCAAAGAGATTTTGCCATATGACCCTACAACCCGGGCCCTCAAAGAGATTTTGCCATGGTGAGCTACAAGTCGGCCCCAGAAGGGATTTTGTCATAGTGAGTTACAAGCTGACCTCAAAAAGGGAAATTTTCCCTTTAGTGAGTTAACAAGCCGCCTCAGAAGAGTTTTTTCCCATAGGGGAGTGAAAACCACCCTCAAAAGGGGATTCTGCCATGGGGAACTAAAACCCGGGCCTCAGAAGGAATTCCCCCATAGTCAGTTAAACCCGGACCCCCAAAAGGGAAATTCTCCCCCATAGTGAGCTACAAGCCCGGCCCTCAAAAAGGAATTCTGCCAAGTGAGCTACAACCCGGGCCCTCAAAAGGGGAAATTTTAAACCTTTGTGACTAAAAACCGGCCGGGGGGAAGGGATTTTACCATAGGGGATTTTACAACCCAAACCTAAAGAAGAGATTTTACCATAGTGAGTTACAAGCCGGCCTCAGAAGGGATTTTACCATAGTGAGCTACAAGCCGGCCTCAAAAAAGGGTTTTTTACCAAAAGGGGATTTTACAACCCCTGCCTCAGAAGGGATTTTCCCCATAGTAAAGCTAAAAAGGGCCGGCCTCAGAAGGGATTTTCCCAAATAGTAAAGTTACAAGCCGACCTAAAGAGATTTTACCATATGAGTTACAACCCGGGCCCTCAAAAGGGATTTTGCCTTTACTGATTCCCAACCCGGGCCCGAAGGATTTTGCCATAGTGGCAAACAACCCGGGCCTCAGAAGAGTTTTAAACCATGGGAAATTACAACCCGGGGCCCCAGGGGGTTTTTTACCTAGTGAGTTACAAGCCGGCCTCAAAAAAGGGATTTTGCCATCGTGAGTTACAACCCGGGGCCCCCAGAAAGATTTTGCCATAGTAAAGCTACAACCCGGGCCTAAAAGAGATTTTGCCATGGGGGACCCTAAAAGTGGGCCCCCAGAAGGGTTTTTTTTGTCTTTGTGGTTACAAGCTAAAACCTCAAAAGGGGGTTTTTGGGCCATACTGAGCTACAAGCCGGCCTCAGAAGAGATTTTGCCATAGTCAGTTACAAGCCGACCTCAGAAGAGATTTTGCCATAGTGAGGTACAAGCCGGCCTCAGAAGGGATTTTGCCATAGTGAGCTACAACCCGGGCCTCAAAAAGGGATTTTTTGGCCCTTGGTGAGCTACAACCCCGGCCTCAGAAGGGTTTTTTTGCCATAGTGAGCTAAAACCCCGGCCTAGAAGGTTTTTTGCCATGGTGATTAAAAGCCGGGCCTCAAAGAGTTTTTCCCCATAGTGGGGTTACAAGCCAGCCCAGAAGGGATTTTTGCCAAAAGTAAACACAAGCCGGGCCTCAAAAGGGAAATTCTCCCATAGTGAACTACAACCCGGCCTCAAAAGAGATTTTTGCCTTTTTAGTAATCTACAAGCAGCATACCCATCATGAAGATTTTTTCTACACTTCCCCCAAAGCAGTTTAAACCCATAAGTGTAGTGTTTAATAGCCACATTCAGGTCCTAGTGTTTGGGGGAAGCCAAGGGAAACTCTCTGCCTAATGGGAAGACACCAGTTTTTAAAAAGGGCCCACGGCATATTTTGGGGGGGCCCGTTACTTTTTTTTTAAAAACTTAGGCATTGCATTCGGGGCCACCATCTTTTGGGCAAAACCCGGGGTCACTCTGTTGAAGTTAGCCTCACCAGCTTTATTCCTTAGGCAAGTCGTACGGATCAAACAAAAAAAAGTCCTTGGCTGTCCCCTTTCCATTAAAATTTAACATATAGGGCAAATCCCCCCTCTAAACCCCGGGGGGTCTGAACCTGCCTCCCCAGAACCACCAACCGTATTTCATATAAATACCCCCTGGAGGCCAGGGAAAATTTTCCTCAGCTCTGCTGCTGCTTCCCCTTTACAGGTAGCCACCCAGCAAAAAGGGTCCTAGGCTGCAAATTCCCCGCAGGAACCAAAACCTGTGGGAAAATTTAAATTTCTCTTTATCAATGCCAGACCTTTAATTTAGGTTCTTTTTTTTTTTATTTGCATGTTTTGACTAATTTTCTAAAAGGGGTATAGAGGACGGGAGTAAAAGACAGCACCTGGGGGTTTTTAACATCCTAGGGTGCCTGAGAGGAGAGGTGATGTCTGAGCGTCCGAAATAGGAGCTCACAGCCTTTGGGCCCTATCCCTGGAGTGGGCCTTTTTAAAAAAATGGATCACCCAAAGGGCAGCAAAAAAAAAAACGGTGCAGGAAATTTTTTTAAAAAATTTTGAAGGGGAAAAATGTTTTGGGATTTTTATTTCCTAGTTCCCACCCTCAATTTTTCTTTTATGGCAAAAATCCTTTTAAAACATGAAAAAATGCCCCTGAAAATCCGATTTCTTTCTAAAAAATTTGGGGTCGGTTTACCTTGCATAGAAAACGGAATGCCCTAAAAGGCACATCGTATCAAAAAAGGGGGCTTTTTATCAAAAAAAAAAGGGGCCCCGATCAAAAAAGGGCGCCCTTGTATCAAAAAAAGGGGGATTGTATTTAAAAAAGGGGGCATCCCTATCAAAAAGGGGGCATTTTGTATAAAAGGGGGGGATTTGTATCAAAAAAGGGGGCATCTTATCAAAAAAGGGGCCTCTATCAAAAAAAAAGGGGCATCTTTTTCATAAAGGGGGGACGGATCAAAAAGGGGGGCCCTATCAAAAAAGGGGGATTTATCAAAAAGGGGATCGATCAAAAAGGGGGGATCGGATTTAAAAAAGGGGCATTGTTTCAAAAAGGGGGGACGTATCAAAAAGGGGGGGATCGGATCAAAAAAAAGGGGGATTGAGTAAAAAAAAAAACGGGCATCGTATCAAAAAAGGGCGCATTGTATCAAAAAAGGGCGCATTGCTCAACTCGTGGGAAAATATCATTTGTAGTATATGGTATGCGTCTTTCGGGGGGTCATTGCCCGACCGGGGGGGCATAACAAAAGTAAGGCGCCTCAATAGGCGCTTTGGGGTGATGGGGGGGCACAATGCACCATATTTTGGGCCGTTCCCCGGGGGATAATGCGCCCAGTTTTGGTTTTACGACAGTCCATTTCAACAAGAAATATGGTGTTTAAAAGTGGGGGGTTTGCCGCAAAATAGAACAAAAAACTGTCATTGGCGTGTTGGGACATGTCACTCCAAGGGTACTATGACTACTAACTACGTAGACTCAGTCCGGCTGATGTAAACTGGCCCTGGTGTTGTTCTTCAGCTCCCTCTCATCAGATAAGGTGTTCTCTGTGCAAGCCCGGCCAGCAGCTCTTGTCAGGTAGGGCAGGTAAGGCAGCCTGTAGCTCTCTCAGGCTGCACTTTTTGTAATCACATATATTTAGAAAAGTGATTAAATACCTATTTTGGAGGATCCCACGTCAACATTACATTGTGGCAAAACCCCTTTAAGTTTAGAAAACCTCCATATATTTAACATCCTTAATTATCTTCTCTAGTAACACAACATTGAGACTCTAATGTACAAAGTGTATTTTCAATGGCCACAAACCTTTCAACAAAGATTTCTAGAATCAACAGTACTAAAGAATTCCAGAAACTTTGTAATAAACCTAATCAGAGAAAAATGCTTTTCTCTGCTTATCAGGCTTTTTTTTCTCCTCCCAAACTCCTAAATTTATCACTGTGAAAACTGTGAAAAGTTTGTCTTGAGAGACAAAACAGAATATGAGATCTCTGAAGTATCAGGTTATAGCTGAAGATGTCTATGGAGAGGGAAGGGGAAGTGAGCTGTACAGCAAGACAGAGGTGAAGAGAAACACACAGAGAAGGTGCTGAAAGCTCTAATAAGTGTTATATCCCTCCTTGCCAACTCACCCGGAACATCTGGGATACGTCCAGAAATAGAAGAGTCCTTCCAGACTCCCAGAGAGTTGGATAGGTAACACCTATTCCTTCAGCCTGGTAGACTGTGTATCTTTACTACTGCAATGATCAGGAGTAGTGGATCCTCTTACTGGTACAAGCCACGCCAGGGAGCCGAATCTAAGAAGGTCCCAGTATTCAACAGAGCCCCCCCGCAAGGAAAGGCTGCGGTGGGAATCCTACCAGTTCACTAACCCTGACGCGACTTGCTTGCAATGGTGGCCGAGGTGCAGCATGGTGCAGAATCGTATGACAAACTCGTAGTCAGGGCCAGGCGATAAGGTTAGAACAGACAGCAAAGGTTTGTGCTGTATTTGTATCGTAATGTTGCCACAATAACTGAATCTTAGACTTTTGTTTCTTTTTTCACAATAGTGTATTAAAAAAAGTCACAGGGACTTCTGGTTCCGGTGCCACCATGGTGAAAGGCTAGAACGGGAGCTCCTGGACATCGGGGCGAAACCGGCAGAATAGACCCGTCAAAAGTGCCCAAGAACCGCCCGAACCAGACTGGGTTCCCCCAGAGCCTCATCGGAGCAACCTGGGACCGCTGTGAAGCCCGGCAAAGTCCGGAGCGGCGGAGTTTTGAAAAGCCCGCCAAACCGCGCTTCCACCCGCACCACGTGAGCGCCGTCAGCAACCAGGGAAGGCGCAGTCTGCTGTTCCGCAGCACCCAGCGGCCCTTCACGCGCCCGTCGCCTGCCCGCGGAGAGACACCGCCGGGGATCTCCGGACAGCATTGCGGGACACCTGCGTTCCGGCCGGAAAGAGGACCTGCACGGAGATCTGACTGAGGTATCGGGGAGTCACACAGTCGGAGACAGAGAGTCGGCATAGTAAGGTCAAGCGGCAGACGTTTAGTGGGGGCCTCCCCCCCTTACCCTACCATAACGGACATAAGGTCTAAGGACCCGTCCAAAGATTAATGCCGTTGCCCCTTCTGCGGACCAACAGCATTCAGGGCCTTTTTGTAGAAGGACTGGGTTCTGCTTCTAGGAACCTGCTGTAAACAATTAAGTGGAGCTGGGGTGGAACACCTGCTACTGCCCTACTGCATGCATTTGGTATGCCCAATTGTCAGCATCTAGGTCCGCAGCCCTATCAATTAGACATCAGGGGCTGCACAGCCACTAGCAGCCTTGACTGTGTTGCGCCAACTACCTCTGAATTGTGAAGTGGGCAAACCCGCTATCTTGGGACTTTCCACTCCTCCCAGGCTATTGCTCCTACATTGGCCATATAGCCCTGTTTCAGCTGCAGAGACCCTGCTCCATATAATTAAGCCGTTATACCATCCTCCGAACCTATATTGCGGGACTCCATCAGTACCGGTATATGGAAAAATTTGTGTGCAAGATGGGGCGCACAAAAACTGCTAAACAACTGGGCAAAGATAACAAGGGGCAGGACCCCGTCTCCCCTGCACCTCCTGGCCGCATACAGTCGCAGCAACTGTCGGGTAGCCTTGGCCCGGCCGCAGACTCAGTCACCCCGTCTGCTTCCTCTTTATCTCCAGGGCAACCGATCAATGCCCAGACAGTGACAATGACTGCAGACGCCGGACATTTCCAGATAGATCCTACAAGTACACAATTCGCAGCGATAGTTGCAGAGGTGGCAAAGCAGATCTCGGCAGACCTCCAGGCTTCTCTTATCGCTTCGGTGGCGCGTATGGTGGCGCAGGTAAAAGCGGACGTCAGAATACATACAGAGCGCCTTGACGACCAGGATGTACAGCTCCAGGATCTAGCCAGCGACATGGATAGGGTCCGATCCGAGCTCTCGGATTTGGCTCAGGAAAATGGTCGCCTTAGAGACAAGCTGGACGACCTCGAAAATAGATCTAGAAGGAACAATCTACGAATAATAGGGGTCTATGAGGCGGTCCCAGCAAGCGAGCTCATCAACCTCTGTGAAAGAGACCTACCAGAAGCTTTAGGCCTTCGAGGCCCGTGCAAAGTTGAACGCGCACATCGCATAGGTCCAGATCTGAGGGCGGGAACCAAATCCTCCACTCGTGCTAACAGAACATCCCCGCGGGCTGACCGCCCTCGCCAGATCATCGCTAAGTTTCTTGATTTTACTGACAACAGGCGATCATCCGTGCCTTCCGAAGGCTTAATTCCGAACTAACCTTCAGAGGCAGGAAGATATTGGTGTTTGAGGACTTCTCAGCAGACGTGGTCCGAAAGCGCAAAACCTTCTCCCAAATATGCTCGGCCCTATTTCGTAAGCAGGTTAAGTTCGCCCTACTCTACCCGGCGATCCTGAAAGTCTTCCATAACAATGACAGTATATCCACATATTTCTCACCGGAGGAAGCGCAAGAAGCTCTAGGTGAAGATGACAGGAGCAAATCAGGACCATCTTCGCCATTGGCGCAATCTCGCCCCTCTTCACCAACGAACTCATCTTCCATCTCCAGGGGCAACCCCCCCCCCCCCTGGGATGGCGAGGGAAGTGCTCCCTTCCATTCTCATGCTGTGATCCCGAAAGAGCAGAGGAAACGCCAAGACTTCAAACTGACAGCGTGAGAAGTAAATTGCCTGTATACCACATGGTAGCGATCTGAGAATATTCGGGATCTTCCAGGGGTTCAGAACCTTCTCTCTCCTTCCTTCAAAGTCACAACTGCCTGGCCATAGATGGTTTGGAACATACTTGTAGCGCGCGTAGGTGCTCTGGAAATTTTTTTTCTTAAGCTCCCTAGGGGCTTTTTCATTGCTCCGAAAGTTCATGATTCCGGTTTAGCTCTGTTTAGGGGTAGCGCTCCGGGCCCAGAATATTCAGGCCCCGTTGATCCAGGATCAGTCTGCCCAATATCCAGGAAATATTTCAATAGCAAACTGTTAATAATAAAGATATTCCACTACAATGTCTACACTAAGTCTTGGTGAAACTTTATCCCAGTGTGTTCTTTATAGTTTGAGCTTGTCTGTGTTCGCCCGCAGGGCCCCCCCCGGCGCCCCCCCCCCTGAATTTACAGCGGGAGATGCTGCGTTAAAAATCTCTAGCTAACAACATTAAATCTTCCAATGTCTAATAAAACTAAATTGTAAGGATCACAGCTAATAGTAGAGGTTTCTCTGTGAAGAAATATACTAATTTCATGAAGCTGTTTGGCCACAGGCAGAGCGCAGGTCCTATCCCTTGAGACGCTGAGAGACACTGGGCTGAATCAGGAAACGCTGTTCTATGTAAACGAGGGCATGTGATTTTTCCAGCCAATCGCAACCATACACATCCCAGTCATGACGTCGCAAAACCCACATCTCACCCTGCTCTATTCTGTAATCTGATTTGCTGGCCGCCAAAATTACAGGAAGCCCCCGAAAAAAGGCGATCTTAATAGATGATGCTCAGATTTTAACCTTGATTATGCATGATCGGGAAAATTTTCGATCCCCATAAAAACCTTGCCGATTTCAATTTGTCGATAAAAATCGCTCAAACTACTTTTTTTCAAAGTTTCAAAGGTTGTCTGTCCCCACCCAAAGGTGGTAGTCAAAAAAAAAATAACTAGGGGTAAAAACAAAAGTGAAGGTTCAAAAAAACTGATTATTTTTGTTCAAACTAAAAATACCCAGATCTAAAAAGTATTGCAATGAGCCCTTTTTCTAAGGGTATTAGTATCAAATTAAAGAATTCACATTTAATGGGGGCAAATAAGGAACACACCAAAAAAAACCCCAAAAATAAAACAAAAAACCAATCCCAGGGGTTTGGTGGAAAGGGGTTTAAGGGGGTTAAAACCCCTTTTAAATTTTTTTTGTTTTTTTAAAAAAAAGGGGGCCTTTTTATTCAGGTAATTATTTAGCCCACAAAATTTGGTAAAAAGAGTTTTTTTTTCCCGGGCAATGAAACCAAAAAAAACTTTTATAAAAATTTAATCCTTTTTTTAAAATTTTGATGAACACTCCCCCCCCCCTTATCAGATGGTTTAAAAATAATCTCAAGATACTTCTCCGGATCACAAATAGCCTAAAAAACACCAAAGGGGTTCTTTGTTTTTGACAATCCCTATTTGTTAGAAAGGTCCTTTGACAAATGTTGACCACAAAGTGTCCTCCTGCTGGGAACATTGTCAATAAACTGTAATTTTTGGGGAATCCAGCTGCAAGTGTACAGTTTTCCTTCAGTGCCACCACAGGTCCACCATTAGAAATTACAAGGTATTTTTTTCAAATCAATGGGTTTTCAGTGTAATTCAGAACAGGACAGGTCCTCCAAAGCAAGAGATCCTCTTTGAATCCATTTAGTTAAAAAATATGGGAAAATCCTGACGAGGACCCCTTCTTTTGATTTAGAAATTTATAAAGGTTTATGGAAAAGGTTTTCTAAACCAGTGTATTTTTTTCTAATTTCTGAATTAGATAAATTGGACCATAAAGGACTCGGAAATGTAGAAAAAATGTCCCAATTCTCAGTGCCATTTGTAAATAGAAATGCTCAGCAAAAAAAGCAATGTGCGGGGGGGCATTTTATTTCCCTTTTTTAGGTCAGTAAATGGACCCACACCCAGTCCACACTTTTCCTCATCCAAAATGAGGTAAGTAGCCCTGGTAAATCTTGCCATGAATTACTTAGTTGTAAGCAGGGTATAGAGGAAGATTTAGAGTTTTTGTTGATCAGCTTGCCTTAAATTTTTTATCATATTTCCACCATTGTGGACCAGAAAATTACCATCCAATACAGGAGGGGAAAAGAGACGACCAAGAAATTATCTGTTTGATGTTGTCCTACAGCCCAAGGGTGACATGAGTTCATTCATTTTATTGATCTGTTTGGATATGTGTGGTGTGATTGTCCTGTTTGCATTATATATACCATTTTGTTGAAAGCATTGAACATTTAATTGGATACATGAGCAAAAGTTAGGTTTTAGGTTTTCGTTTCATCTCTTTTTATTTATTTTCAAAAAGACTATATAAAATAAAAACTTTTCCATATATTATACATTACAGCTCAGATGCAAAAAAATGAGTACTTACAATATTTACATGCCAAGAATTGACATAAGACTCAACTGACATGTGTGTAATGAGATTAATTTGCTCTTAGAAAATCATCACACTGGTACTTTTCTATAGAATGTCTTCTTAAAGAGAAGCCCCAAGGAAATAGGTTAAAAAAAGGCCATATCCACACTGGCATTTCGCAATCAATGCTCTTCTAGAAGTTTCCTATGAAATGTTCTGACCACCATCCAGTCATCACCTAAAATAAATTGACTTTGATTAAGGTCAAAGGTTAGGGTCCTACTTTATGTATAGCTATTAATTCTTAGCTCACCCAAGGAACCTGCCAATTATGCAGTTAAATAAGATAATGTAGAGAATTTAGTTTTTTTTTACTTGATCTTTGTTCTGCTATTACTAATAAAGTGGGTTTCTACCTGTAACTAAAGCCACAATGTTTTCAAATGTCATTTTGTTCAAAAAGCTGTCCATAAATGCCCATAAAATACAGTTGTTTGCCATAAATGATTAATCTAGGAGATGTTTCCCCATTTACCGGGGGGTTTCAAGATGTCAAAATTGTTTTCATTGCTGAACGTGTTTCCCCAAAGGGAAGCTCTGAGCTCAGTGGGTGTTCTCTATAAAGCTGCTTTTTCTTACCCTTCCCCCAAAGTTCCACCCCTCACAGGCCATGTTTGGGCGCGGCGCCTGAGACCAACCAGCGAATTTGATTTTTGGGGCTCCTGGGGTTGAACCCCGTCAGCTCGAGGGGCTGTCCACCCGAGCGGGTCCTGGTGTCTCAAACACTTGACGGGTTCATTCAACAAGCACTGAGCCAATTTTTTGCTCCACCCCGGAAAAAGACGTATTGTGATCCTTAAAGGGTTTTACAAAAAATCTGCTGTGAAGATACACTGTCCTATTTAAAGGGGTGGAAAGGGATTGTCATACACATCCTATTAGGGAATTGCTAGTACGTAGAGGAGTGTCCTTTACCCGGATCCCCAGTTTTGGCCAAAGGGAGAATGGTTTCAAAGAGCATCTCTGACTCTGGAGGACCTGTCCTGCAATACATTAACAATCCATTGATTTGAGTGGGTGATGTGTAATTCCTATTTTTCCCAGTGGTGGTGCTGCAGGGAAAATGAGCACAAGTTTCTCCACAGATTACAGCTGATCGCTGGGTATTCACAGCAGGAGGACACTTTATGAACAGTTTATGATCAATATAACCTTAATGGGGTTCTACCATCTGGCAAAATCCCTCCTGACGTCAGCTCGTAGCTCACTAAGTGCCGGACTCTAAAAAAAGGGAAGCTGGCCGCGCTTGCACACTTCTCCCGATTAATTTTTAATGCAGTTCTGAATATAATTAAGTGAGCATGTTCAGGTATATTCGGAACTCTCATAGACATGAATGGGGGACAGCAGCACAAGCATGGCCATTTCCTCCACTTGTAGCGAGCTAAGAGCTAGTCTCATAGAAAGGGGAGATGGGCGTGCGTGCACAGTTCTCCATGTTCATTTCTGTAGGAGTGTGTTCGGCTATACTTGGAACTCCCAGAGACATGTATAGGGGAGGGCTGCACAAGTGGGGCTAATTCCCCCTTTACTGAGGCTGGCTTATAGTGAGCTACAAGCCGGCCTCAGTAGAGATTTTGCTATAGTGAGTTACAAGGCTTCCTCAGAAGGGATTTTGCCGTAGTGAGTTACAAGCCGGCCTCAGAAGGGATTTTGCCTAGTGGTTAAAGGGCCTAGAAGGATTTTCCATAGGGGCTAAAGTCGGCCCCGAAGGAAATTCTCCTAGTGAGTACAAGTCGGCCTAGAAGGAAATTTCCGCCTGGGCTAAAGCAAGTCGGCCCCCAGAAGGAAATTCTGCCATGTGAGTACAAGCCGGCCTCAGAAGGGATTTTCCATAGTGAGTTACAAGCCGGCCTCAGAAGGGATTTTCCCATAGTGAGCTACAAGCCGGCCTCAGAGGGTTTTTCCATAGTGGTTACAAGCCGGGCCCCAGAAGGATTTGATGTGGTACAAGCCGGGCCTCAGAAGGAAATTTGCCATAGTGGTACAAGCCGGCTCAGAAGGATTTGCCCCCAGTGAGCTACAAGGACCCCAGAAGGATTTTACCATAGTGAGTTTTAAAGCCCCGGGCCCCAGAAGGGTTTTTCCATAGTGAGTTAAAAGCCGGCCTAGAAAGGGGTTTTTTCCCTGTGAGCACAAAAAAGCCACGGCCCCAGAAGGTTTTACCTATGAGTTAAAAAGGGGTAAAAGGGGTTTTGCCATAGTCAGTTACAAGCCGGCCTCAGAAGAGATTTTGCCATGGGGAGTACAAGCCCCCAGAAGGATTTTGCATGTGAGTTACAAACGACCCCAGAAGGGATTTTTTTCCATAGTGAGTTACAAGCCGGCCAAAGGATTTTGCCATAGTAGTACAAGCCGGCCTAGAAGGATTTTCCCTAGTGAGTTTTAAGCCGGCCTAGAAGAGATTTTTGCCCTAGTAGTTTTTAGCCCACCTCAGAAGGATTTTGCCCCTAGTGAGCTACAAGCCGGCCTCAGAAGAGATTTTACCATAGTGAGTTACAAGCCGGCCTCAGAAGGGATTTTACCATAGTGAGTTACAAGCCGGCCTCAGAAGGGATTTTGCCATAGTGAGTTACAAGCCGGCCTCAGAAGAGATTTTGCCATAGTGAGCTACAAGCCGGCCTCAGAAGGGATTTTGCCATAGTGAGCTACAAGCCGGCCTCAGAAGGGATTTTGCCATAGTGAGTTACAAGCCGGCCTCAGAAGGGATTTTACCATAGTAATCTACAAGCAGCATATCATCATGATAGACCTTTCTACACTTGCCCCAGCAGCCTACCCATAAGTGTAGTGCTAATAGTCACATTCAGGTCCTAGTGCTTGAGGGAGCTCAACGGACTCTCTGCCTAATGGGAAGACACCAGTATTATAAATGGCACATGGCATATTTGGGGGTCCTGTTACATCTTCTTCTTAAAGCTGTAGGCACTTGCATTCGACCACCATCTTAGACAGACCCGGGTGTCACTCTGTTGAAGTTAGCCTCAGCCAGCTTTATTCCTTAGGCAAGTCAGTACGGATACAAACAAAAATAAGTCCTTGGCTGTCTTGCCATTAACTTAACATATAGACAGTCCCTCTCTACCGGTGGTCTGAACCTGCCTCACAGAACCACCAACACGTACTTTCATAGTACAGTACCAGCCTGGAGGCCAGAACTTTCTCCTCAGCTCTGCTGCTGCTCCACTTTACAGGTAGCCACCACAGCACAAGGGTCCTAGGCTGCAAATTCCTGCAGGAACCAAACCTGTGGATATTATTTCTCTTTATCAATGCACAGACCTGATTGAGGTTTCTTTTTTATTTATTTGCACTGTTTGACTAATTACTAAGGAGTATAGAGGACGGGAGTAGAATGACAGCACCTGGGGTTTGAACACTCAGTAGCTGCCTGAGAGGAGAGGTGATGTCTGAGCATGTCTGACTAGGAGCTCACAGCCTTGGTCATATCCCCTGGAGATGAGCTGTAAACAATGGATCACTAAAGGAGCAGCAAAAACAAAAACGGTGCAGAATTTTTAATAATAATGAATGGTGACAATGTTTGGTATTTCATTTCCTAGCTTCCCACGTCAATTTTACTTCATGGCAAAACTCCTTTAAATCAGTGAAAAGTGCACCTGAAAGTCCGATACTTTCTAAAAATTGGCATCAGGTTTACCTTGCATAGAAAACGTAATGCGCCTAAAATGGCACATCGTATCAAAAAAGGGCGCATTGTATCAAAAAAGGCGGCATCGTATCAAAAAAGGGGGCATCGTATCAAAAAAGGGGCATTGTATCAAAAAGGGGGCATCGTATCAAAAAGGGGGCATCGTATCAAAAATGGGACATCGTATCAAAAAGGGGGCATCGTATCAAAAAGGGGGCATCGTATCAAAAAAGGGGCATCGTATCAAAAAGGGGGCATCGTATCAAAAAAGGGGCATGTTTCAAAAAGGGGGCTTTGACCAAAAAGGGGGCATCGTATAAAAAAAGGGGCCATGTATCAAAAAAGGGCACGTATCAAAAAGGGGGCTCGTAAAAAAAAGGGGCACGTATAAAAAAAGGGGCTTTGATCAAAAAGGGGCTCGTATCAAAAAAGGGGCATGTATCAAAAAGGGGCTTTGTCAACTCGTAAAAAAATTTTTTTAAACGGATCGTTTTTCGGGGTCATCCGCCCCCCCCCCCCCCCCCGGGGGCGCTAACATATGTAAAGGGGCCCAAAAGGGGATTGCGTGTGGGGGCAAAAGTGACCCTATTTTGTCGTTCCCGGCGATAATGCGCCTTTTTGGGGCCATTATTTTTAACAAAAATATGGGGTAAAAATGGGTTTCCGCAAAAGAACAAAAAATTTTCATTGGCGTGTTGGGACATGTCCTCCCAAAGGGGATTAAATACAAATATAGACTCGTCCGGGTGATTAACGCTCAGGGGTTGTTCTTCAAACTGCAGGGGCAGGCCAACGGACATTGTGGAAATGCATTATAATATGATTTATCACCTCCACACGCACTCACCTGAAAGCACCGCAGACACACACAGGTGGAGCAGGAGCAGGTGCTGGTTTGTCTTCATCACTCTGCGTGAAATATGACAGTGACGAAAACTTCACCCGAAGAGAATGCTCCTCTGTAACGTATTGTTTGCAGATCTTTGCTTGATTGAACGGGGGTTAAGCCTCCCTCCAATAGGCGAGTAAGTTTAGAAACAGAGTTGGTATAATGCCAGGACCTCCGGAGGAAATTCAGATCTGCGGAGTAGGTGGCAAGAACATGACTTTGAATTTTAACCCGTGCTTCTCTTCACCATCGGGTACAGATCATATATTCTTCATGAAGAAACCTATGTCCATATCCCACAACAGACCACCTCATCCCATAATACAATGTATCAGCCCAGGAGCACAAACTACTGATGTCCATGACTTAAACCAGTCCTGACCACACGTGGAATAGGTCCCCACAGCTGGGTCACATACTGCCCATACAATGGAGTCACTCTGCTGAGGTATCTGAGGGGTGTTGTTATTTCATATTTTGATGACATGTTGATAGGATCCACAGCTATCATGGGAACGGGCCCTCGAAAGTGTCAGTTCAAAATGAAGAACAACGCTGTGTTCTCCATTCTGTTCTATGGGAGTTCCCAGTACAGGGGAGCGCTGTGTTCACCATTCTGTTCTATGGGAGTTCCCAGTACAGGGGAGTGCTGTGTTCTCCATTCTGTTCTATGGGATGTTCCCAGTTTCAGGGGAGCTCTGTGTTCTCTCCATTCTGTTCTATGGGAGTTCCCAGTATAGGGGAGCGCTGTGTTCTCCATTCTGTTCTATGGGAGTTCCCGGTAAAGGGGAGCTGTGTTCTTCATCCTGTTCTATGGGAGTTCCCAGTACAGTTGAGCGCTGTGTTCTCTCCATTCTCCTCTATGGGAGTTCCCAGTACAGGGGAGCGCTGTGTTCTCTCCAATCTGTTTATAGATGTTCCAGTAAGGGGAGAGCAGTGTTCTCCATTCTGGTTATATGGTGAGTTCCCAGTAAAGGGGGCGCTGTGTCTCCAATTCTGTCCTATGGGACCCAGTACAGGGGGAGCGCTGTGTTCTCCCATTCTGTCTTATGGGAGTTCCGCAATGCAGGTGAGAGGAATGTGCGGCCGTACTCAGAACTCCCATAGAACAGAATGGAGACATGCTCTAGTGAGACCAGTTCTCCATTCTGAGCTGACACTTTTGAGGACCCATTCCTAAGATAGGTGCGGTTCCCAGTGGTGGCTGCAATATGGCTGTTTATCTTGTCTGTTACCATGGAAATATATAGGTTTTCATAAAAGCTGTGCATACAAGATGATGGGATAACTTATGATCTCCATTGTTTCACTCCTTATGTGCCATGATCAAAGCTGCCCACTACAAGGAAGAAAGCCCAGTGGGATCCCTCCATAATTATGTCATTGGAGTGCCCTATTAATCAATCTCTGATTTGCCAATTCTCCTGTTTCTTCTGGGAGACTCATACAAACTGGGCCACGGAAGGGGCAAATTTACCCCCAAAAGGTTGTTCCAGGGCAGATCTGGACATTCCCAGCAGTAAATATAAATTTGTGTATATTTATTTTTTATATGTCATATTTCAATTGGGATACTGGGTTACAGACTTCAGTCTCTATGGTGGCCAAGATTAGTAAACACTATTTAAAGGGATACTGCAGGAAAAATGTATACATAGGGCCACATGTATGAAAACTGTTTTAGGTCTAAAACTCATTTCTTTTGCCATCTGTAACCTATGGGCAAAAAAGTGAGTTTTAGACCTAAACAGTTTTCATACATGTGGCCCTTTGTGTTACACCAACTGCAGGTTTTAAAACAAGCATCTAAAGGAGTGAGTCCCAGATCCCCCTTCCTCCCACAATAAGATCATGGCATGGAAAATCATGCAGCAGGGGACCTTATGATGGCCTCTGGGGCTGCCATATCACTACTCCTGTTACTACACCTGTTACACCCTGCCATAGGCCATATGTAATGGGAGAACCTATCCTGCAATATAATCATATTACAGAACAGTGAACAAGCTATCCCACTCATTATTGGTCAAGTACAAGTTAAAAAAAAAAAAGTTTTAAAAACCAAAAATAATACAATATTAAATAATAAATACATTATTATTAAATAAAAAATTCAAAACACCCCGCTGTTGCCATTTTACCAATAAATTAATAATAACAATAAGAAGTAACACATGATTTGTATCACTGCATTCATTCAGTCTTTTCTATTATGATATAATTTAGCCCGTATGGTAAAATCCCAAATTGTGTTTTTTGTCTTTTCACGTAGCCAAAAAATGTTAATAAAAAAGCCCGTTCCCCCCCAAAGGATAAAATATAATGAACTTCATCCTGCAAAGAACAAGCCCTCATTCAGGTCCATTGATAGAAAAAAAAAAAAAGGTACTGGTCCCAGAACACGGCGCTGCAACGCAAATCGCAAATAAAAAAAAAAATGAAAACTACCACTAGTTTCCGATTTCAACAAAGAAAAAATTTGGGGATCATCCACTAAAAAAAGAAAGAAGGGGTCGAAAGCAAAAAACTCTATTTGGTGAAGGGCACTTTGTTTTCTAAATGTTTTATAAACGAGGATAGAACAATTTATTCTATAGGATTTTTTTGTCATTTTGTAGGAGACTTATTTCTTCAGCTTTTGCCCACAGCTTATAGCTGTGTTCTTAAACATGTAGCCCACATGTGGCCCCTAAAGCTGTCATTTGTGGCCCACAGTGGACTGGAGCCCCCGAGACATAGGAGCGTGCCAGTCCTGGCCGTTTAATACCTTAGGGTTAGGAGGCTTGTCGTGTTCTCCATCAGCTGCCCGCTGTGCGATTGCAAAGTGGAGATAGTTGCCATAATAGCTATAGCCTTTACAATGATCACCGGTCTGTCTCCAAGGAAGACCTGCCAGGCCCAGACAAGAGCCGGGAGTTGACAGGGTGAGTAACAGTTGGCCTAATTCCCTCCTATGTAGTCATGTTCTACAATTTATCACTTGATCACTTAGTCCGATAATATATTGAGACGTAAAAAAAAATCCCAAAAAATAAAGTAAAAAATAAATAAATAAAATAAAGTAAAAACACATCATCCTTTCCCCATTATGAATGCTTATAATGCCAAAAATAAAAATAAAAAGTACCTATATATGGAATTGTAATGATCTTTACAATAATTGCTGCATTGTATTGCATTTGAAAGGAACGCAGACCGTCAACTTAATTTTTTTTTCTATGTGCAGCCCATTTAACTGGCTGAGTTTGAGACCCGGTATCATCTGTTCATTTTCTGATATCATATAGTAAGACGTGATCGCATTAAGCAATAACGAAATAAAGTCCGCTCACCTGAGGGCTCACAAAACATTGAACCATCCAAAATCCATGATACAAGGTGCAGGGAAGAGACATCGGGCAGCAATGAGGTAATGAATATACTTCTAGAAAATAAATTCTTCCAGCATTCCTTCGCACAATTATTATAAATGTAAAAAAATGCACTTTTAATTAGGCCCTGATTAAAACTATTAAAAAAAGCAAAAATAAACAAGCTAGCGTTTAAAGCCAACATCATGGGCCCTTGTCGTGATCAAAGATATCCAATTTAAAGGGTTTTTTCCCCGGGGACGTGCCTTTATTGCAATAATCAAATGTAAACAACCCACGCTGACTGAGAAGAGAGAGAGACACAGCCAAGCCAAGAGCAAAAAGGGAAAATCGTGTGAATGTTCACTCAAAATAATCAAACTCAACTGGGGATTCGTATAAAAAGACAACCCTTTTCCCCACAGCAGTTGAAAGCTCGTTCATGTTCCCTATCATAATAAAGCAGGGATCTACTAAATAATACTTAAATAGGGGTTTCGTTTACAAATGCAATATTTTCTCCCCGGGCCCTTGAAAGCTTTTTCACTCCCTCTAAACAGTAAGGTGTTTCGTCAACCCCGGGCCCAGCTCTGTCGGTCGTATCTAATAGAAGTTTTTTTAGAAACTAAGGGCAGGTAAGGCAGCCTTGCTCTCTAGACTGCATTTTTGTAATCACTATATTTTGGAAAAGTGATTAAATACCCATTTTGGAGGGCCCCGGGCAATTTACATCGGGCAAAAAACCCCTTTAAGTTTTGAAAACCTCCATTTTTTAACTCCTTTTATCTTCTTTTAGTAAACAACATTGAGACTCTAATGTAAAAGTGTATTTTCAATGGCCCCAAACCCTTTTAAAAAAGAATTCCCGAATCAACAGCACTAAAGAAAGCCGAAACTTTGTAATAAAAACCCAATCGAGAAAAAATGCTTTTCTTGCTTACAGGTTTTTTTCTCCTCCCAAACTCCTAAATTTATCACTGTGAAAAACGTGAAAAGTTTTTCTTGAGAGACAAAAAAAGAATATAAGATCCCCTGAAATATAGGTTTAGTGAAAATGTTATGGAAGGGAAAGGGGGAAGTTACTGTAGAGTGAACAGAGGTGAAGAGAAACACACAGAGAACTGCTGAAAGCCAAATAATTTATACCCCTCCGCCACTCACCAAACATCTGGGATAGTCCAAAATAGGAGGCCTTCCAGACTCCCAGAAAGGGGATTTGGGAAACACCCTACCCAAACCGGGTAGACGGTATTTTTATACGGGAAATGTCGGGAAAATGCATCCTCGGCCCCGCCCAAGCAGGAATAAGCCACGCCGGGAGCCGAATCTAAAAAGGCCCCAATTCAAAAAAACCCCCCAAAGGGAAAAGGCTGCGGGGGGAATCCTACCATTCCTCCCCCTGACGCACTTGCTTGCAATGGCGCCAAGGTGGAAAAGCGGGGAACGAATCGATGACAAATCTAGTCGGGGACAGGTGGTAAGGTCGGGACAGGCGAAAGGTTCGGGTCAGGGTGGAGGCAAGGGAAACGGTACATAGAAAAAAAAAAGGGGGACTCAGGCCCCCGCTTTCTCGTGGGCTCGAGCACAAAGATCCGGCAAGATTTCAGGAAGGGGCGGGGTTTAAAAGGGGCGGGCCCCCCGGTGATCGAAAATACGGTGCGCACCCTTTTTAAATTTCAACAAGCCCCCCGAGCGTCCTAGGGAGGGATGCCGCCAAAGGGCAAAGATGGGCTGGAGCGTGGCAGGTAGGGGCCGGGAGGGTGCAGAGGATGGAGCAGCCCGCGGCCATATTGGGACACAGGGCGTCTGCGCCCCATGTAGGGTTTCAGGAGACCCGTGAATCTACTGGGGAGTTGCATCCCATCCCCAGGTTTTAAAACACTTGCTCCAGGCTGTCCAGCATGCTGGGCAAACAACAATGCTCCAATGATGTCCTGCTATGCATCAATTTTCCTTTGGGTCTTGGTCCATAGCTTCCTTTATTCCTGCAAGCTGGGGGAGGAGGGGAGCTAGTTCTTCTACATTTTGCACCATGGTAAATGGGATCTCAACCATGGGGGCGGGGGCAGGAAAAAAATTTGCTAGTGATTAGCTCTTTCTGCTTCTAGCAAGGGACCTAAGACCCCATATACCCTCTGCCACTGTTTCACCTGTCCAGCACTAAAAAGGAAAAATTTATGTATTAATCAACAGAAAAGTGAGGATAGAAACTAGAGATGGGGTGGGGGATTGGAAAAGTGCAAGGATGAGTGAGGAATGGCAAATAGAAAAAAAAGGGGAACCAAAAGCCTGGGGCACCTAACACTGTTTTAAAAGACATGACCGGGTTATAGTAAAAATTTTAAAAAAAACAAAACCCGTTCCTCACAAAATCCAAAGAGATTCATTCCAAGTCTGCCGGTGGAAGAAAAGAGCATCCGGCCCCAATTTAAAAGGGAAAAACCTCAAAAGGAAAAAAAAAAGAAAAAATTCCGACGCTTAAAAATTATATTCCTTTAAAAATGCTAAACCCCCGTTAGTAATTAACTATCCCAACATTTGGGTAATTTCGATAATACCACAATTGAAAGAATTTATTGTTATGGTCACCGATTTATTATTACATTATAATTATGTCAGTTTCAAGAACACATTTTTTGGGCTGAACATTGGGTCCCTGGGCTCATTTTCTCCCCCATCTTGGCAAATACATACACCTGGTGGAAGGAACAATGGGCGACAGTGGAAATGAACCCCTCCCCGCCAGGTTTAAGCACATTAAATAGTTAATCGCCCGGATGAAAGAACCTGTCATAATTCTGGCGTCTGGTACTTTGCATAGTATAATTGATGAACCTAATCTAGGCACATAACATAACTTAGGCACATAGCATATGAATTTTTTTAAAATATTTGAGCACCCGCTTTAGGTGCATTCAAATGGCGTGTTGGGGGTTTAAGACCTGGGTTTTTGGGGACAAAAGTTAAAATTTAAAATAGAAAAAAGGGGTGTAAAATTTTTTTGGTCCCCAAAATTACACCAAAAAATGGTGCAGCCCCAATGGGACATGTCGCCCTATATCTATTCAGAGAGCAATGTTTTTGCTATGGACATCTTCAGGTATGGAAGATACATCGATGATACGTGGCTAATTTGGTCGGGCTTTGTGTCCTCTGTACCAGATTTTGTCAATTATTTCGATCTGAATGTTTACAACCCCTGGGGTTTTACTTATAAAGATGCATCCAAAAAAAATTATTTTTCTGGACCTGAAAAAAAAAAAAGGGGCGATGCCTATAGTGGGGTGGTTCAGATTAATACATATGGGAAAAGCAAATCTCTGGAAATTCTATTTTAAAAATGAGCCCACCCCCCCCCCCCCCCCCCAAAGCCTGTTTTTGGGAAACAACCTTCCTGAAGGGGGGGGTTTTTTATAGGGAAGAAAAGAAGAAAATTTTAGCCGGGAAATGGGGATCATATGAGGGAAAAACAATATACTGCGGATAGGGTGCACAGGAGGGTTATAAAAAGGATATGTCGGTAAGAGCACAGAATAAAAAACAGACCCAAAGATACAGCCCGGGAAATTTGTTTTTTGAGCTCCAAAAATTTTTTAAAAAACACAAAAAAAAAGAGCAAAAGAATTGTTTTCTTCAAAAACCCAAAAACATAGTAGGAACAGTGAAAAGACATAAAAAAAAATAAAAAAAAAGAAATTTCCAATTCTTGATATTGACCCTTCATTTAAAGATGAAATCTTGAGGGTTGGGTTTATTTTGGGCAGACCCATTATGTTGGAATGGGAGCTGCCTCAAGTTTGTATGTAGAAAAGACATCCAGTGGGCAATCCAATGGCTCCGAGCCACAGGTAATTTACGGATTGGTGAAAATTAGTGTGAAAAATTTGGGTAAATACTTTGGCCATGTAATAAAAACCTTTTTGTTCCGCATATTACATTTTTAATAAAAACAATTTTAACAACCATATATTAATTGCCGCATGGATTTTGTAGTAAAATCTAAATTAAAATCATGATAGGAAAAACATGCGGATGTTGGTTGCCATTTACTCGAAAGATTGGGGGATATTTTAAATTTTGTTTCACCACTAAAGTGGTTCTAAAATGGGGTTTCCTAAAGCTTCAGACCCCCCATTTCCCTTTAACAAAGTGGGAGTCTAAGCGAAAAAACCAACCCAAAGGCTAAAAGGGACAAAAAAATTGAAAGCCTAAAAAAGCTAGTAAAAAAAAAAACCCACACCTGAAAGGGAAGGGTGGGGGGTTTTTAAAGCGGGAAAAACCCCCCAAAAGGGCTGAACAGGAATTAAAGGAGCCTGAAGCGGTAGAATCACCCAAAGCCGGAACAGGAAGTGGGAGTCTGAAGCTGTAAAACCCACCACAGAAATGAAGGGGGAGTGAGACCCTAAAGCAAAAAAACCCACCCAAAGGCTGAACGGGAAGGGGGAGTCTGAAGCTGTAGAACCCCCCACAGCCTGAAGGGGGAAGGGGGATTAAAGCTTTTGGGGAAACCACCCACAGATAAAACGGGGAGTGGAGCCCTGAAAGCTATAAAACCCCCAAAAGGCTAAAACCGGAAGTGGGGGAGTTGAAAGGGCGTGGGAACCCCCCACAGCCTGAACGGGAAGGGGGGAGGTTAAAAGCTTTTAGAACCCCCCAAAGGGGTAAACAAAAAATGGGAGTCTAAAAGGCTGTTAAAACCCAAACCCACACCCTTGAACAGGAGGGGGAACTTGAAGCTGTAAAAACCACCAACAGTCTAAACAGGGGGGGGGATTTCTAACCCTGTAGAACCACCCAAAGGCTAAACCCCCCAAAGGAAGTGGGAGCCCCTTAAGCTGTAGAAACCACCCAGACCCCTGAACAGGAAGGGGGGTTTAAAAGCTGAAAAAAAACCACCCCCCACCTTAAAACGGGAAGGGGGGAGTCTAAAGGGCCTTGTAGAACCACCCACAGCCTGAAAGGGGGGGGAACCTGAAGCTTTGGGAATCCCCCAAACAGTTTTGAACGGGAAAAGTGGGGTCTGAAGTGTAAACCCCCCAAACAGCCTAAAAAAAGGGGGGGGAACCTAAAGCTGAAAACCCAAACCCACGGCCTGAACAGGAAGTGGGACTGAAGTTAAATAACCCCCACGCCTGAAAAGGAATGGGAGCCTGAAATGTATAATCACCCCCACCCCTGAAAAAGGAAAAGGGGGGATTTTTATGAAGCAATAGAACCAAAAAAAGGGTTAACCCGGAAGTGGGACCCTGAAATTTGGTAGAACCCCCCAAACAGCCTGAACGGAAGTGGGAGACTAAAGCTTTTAAAACCCAAACCCACCCCCTAAACAGGAGGGAAAAACTTAAAGTTTGTAGAACCCCCCCACAGCCCTAAAACGGGGGGGGAATTTGAAGCTGTGGGAACCCCCCCACAGCCTAAAACAGGAGGGGGAGTTTTGAAGCTGTGGGAACCACCCACAGTTTGGAACGGGAAAGTGGAAGCCTGAAGCTGTAAAACTGCTCAAAATTCCTGGGGAAAACCAGCAAGGGGGAAAAAAACCCTTTAGGTGGAACTGAAACGGGGGAAAAACAAGCTTTGAAAAGCAAGGTTACAAATAAGGGGCTTTTTCAAAGTTTAAAATTTTTTGCTTTATTCCCACCCTCCGATCTGTCCCCCTTGTAAATTTTATGGGCAAATATTCTTTTCGCCCTTTCTCGTCGGTTATCTAATAATATTTTTTGGTGAAATAAAAACCCCCGGGAAAAGGGATAGTAGCTGAAGACGGTTTAATGGCCCGGGCCCCAAGTGGACTTAAAAAGGCCCCAAAACCAATAAAAAATTTAAGCTTTAAAAGAAATTTCATGTAACAGTTTAGCCTCGAGAGAAGGATTGAAAACAATTGTAAAAAAAAAGGGTGACGGTGAGTTTTAAAATTGTGAAAAACTTTTTTTGTAAAAAATTAAAATTTAATTAAAAAATTCCCTTATTGTAACAGCCCAAAGCCAATATAGCAGTTTTTCAGTCCCCTTGTATCCACTTTATGCCAGGTAATCCACCCCCACAGGTTTAAAAAAACCCTGTCCCTTTAAAATTTATGCCCCCTTGGGGGCCCAGAACAACCCCATTTGCCCAGACCTGCTGTGTTTCCAGCGGGGCCCTTTGTGTCCCCTTTTTTATTTTTTTTTTTTAAAGATTTTTTTTGGGTTTACTTTTTTTTTTGGTTTTTTAATCCCAAATCTGCATTTTTTCAGTCAAAAGGGAGTCATTCGAAGGGGCATTTTTTTTAAAAACCCGGCCCAAATGTAGGTAGCCCCGCCCACCTCAACTGACAAACCTTTAAACTTTAAATTTAGGTAAAAACCCATTTTGGAAAAACCCTTCAGGGGGGCGGGGCAGCCTTTGGGGGGCGGAAGCTAAAAACCTGCTCATGAAAAAAAGATTTGGGGGGAAAATCCCTCAAAAACCCTCCGCATCTTACAAAATTTAAGGGAACAAAGCGCTGGAAACACAGGTCGGCCCACAAACCTTGTGCTGCCTAGCAGGGGGGGCCAAAACCCTATGGGGACAGGTTCCCTTTAAGAAAAATCAATAACAAAAACAGGGGTGGAAAACAAATTGTACATTTTAGGGACCAGTGTGACCAGTCAAGGGACCAGTTGACCGTAAAAAAGGCCGGGTTAAATTTTTTCTAGGGGTCAAACAATCCGTTTTTTCCATAGTTTTTAAAAAGGAAAAAGTTGGCATAAATTTTTGGGTTTTGCAAAAATTTTAAAGGGTTTTTCTCACTACAAAGTTTAAAGCTTTCACATGTGGGGGGAAAAAAAGGAACTAAAAAACTTTTTCTGATACTTTTAAAATCTTTTGTTTTCCCCTTATCATGAAAAAGAGAGTTTTTTAATCTGTCTAAGTGAAACTCGGTTTCTAGGGTTTAAATTTTGACCTTTATTTTTAATGATTACAGCAGAGAGCGGAAAATTAAAGGGAGTAAATGTCATCAGGGCCCGTAGAGTTTCATTTGGGAGCCGACTAATTATCTCTAACAAGATTAGGTTTTCTTTACATATAAGCGATTGTTTTCACTTCTCAACCCGCTTGAAACTTTGTTTCCGAAAAGTTTTGGTCCCCCCCCAAACTGCTTTTTTAAAAAGTCACAGTGGGTATAGAGAAGCTTTCAACATGAAAAGGACAGGTAATAAAAATTTTTTTGCAAAATACTTTGGGTCTTTTTAAATTTACCTTAGTCATGAGAAAAGGGGGAGATTTTAACCCTTCTCTAGGTGTACTCGGGTTTTCTGATGGTTACTTGACCATGACTTTTATGTTTTAGAGCAGAAGCGGAGAGGGGGAGTGATGTAAACCCGGGCCGTAGACCCCCTTGAAAGGGGGGACAAATTTAAATCTCTAAAAGTTTAAAGGTTTTCTTTACATATAAGCGATTGTTTTCACTAGTAACTTTGTTTACTGAAGATTAGCTCCCTCCACTAGCTCTCCTCAGCTAGTAATAGAGAAGCTAAATATACTAATCACTGCAATAGAACAACCTACAGCTTGACAAATCCAGATTGAAAGAAAAGCTGGCTGTGACTGTGAAACTGCACAGTGAGAAAACCCCTTTAATGGTAAATGTTCCTGATCTGATCTAGATATTTGGCCTGAACTAGTTATTTACACCCACATATTTTATGACACAAATCACTTCCAATCACACACTGCATGCCATGTTTTCTCATCCTAAGACCTATTTACACAAAATCAGCTATTGATGTAGATCAGTGGTTTGCTAAATTGTGGACAGTGTCATGGGTGCTGACCAAAGACCTTTGGTGCCCTAGACAATAAAGGTAGCTCCACCCCAGCTCCAGGTGGCGCCATGCGCATTTGTCTACCTCTGCCTGACCATTGTCCTGACCCTGCTGCCTATTGATTGCTTTAAAAAGAGCTGAGCTGTGGTTTTGAAAAGAGCTAGCACTCTAGTAAAGATTGAATTATATTTGTATCACTGATCTAGGTCTTCTTGTGTATTTATACTGAGCAACTATCTAAGGCTGGGTTAACACTATGCTGTGGTTGGCCGCCCTGCCGTGTGGGGTATCTGTCAGAACCACTGTCTTTTCAGCTGAAGATAGTGCCCTGTTTCAACGCGTTTTAACCCGCGCGCACTCAATATCAGTGAGTCTACCAGAGCGGCCCGAAGCACTTTGCAAAAA
Organism: Phyllomedusa bahiana; assembly: GCA_025379985.1. Lineage (NCBI taxonomy): Eukaryota > Metazoa > Chordata > Amphibia > Anura > Hylidae > Phyllomedusa > Phyllomedusa bahiana. Next base: position 38,484 of record JAODAL010003923.1, on the reverse strand, counting down.
ATTGTTTTTTTTTTTTTTTTGCGCCTGAGATCGGGGCGTGCTGGAGGGTCACACTACAAATCGTACGAAAGCTCCAATTTTAGAGCTTCACGTGCGGCAAATCCAGGCGCATTTAGGCTGGACGGAGAGCACTTTAAAAGTGGTTTAACCTGAGCCAGAAGTGTCATTTTGTGTAGCTAGAAAGCGCTAATCGTGTAATGACCCCCAGTAGTAGAAACAGGTTCAAGAGATATTCGGGCACATCTCTAGCGCGCACTACATAACGGTGCGCAAAAAAATGGCGTCTGTGCACCAAAAACCTCATACATGTCGCCCTGTATTTCCAATCCGCAAAATACAGATACCTTATACAACCACTACCATGAGATCTAGAGGCCAGAATAGTGCTTATATCACATAGCAGCTTCTCCTATAAGACTTGTAATCAATGTATTGCATAGACCTTGCTTTCCTATATAACCAACAATTCTATTACATTACAAAGCACAATATAATGGAAGATCGGCCGGCTGCACAGTATAGAAGCTTATGGCACTGGAACTTCTCAGCATCATTGTCTTCATTCAGTCTAGGAACGACAAGTATCTCGATACAAAATAAAATCGACGCCAAAAAACTGTGACAGAATATGTTCCATCTGAACACCAACAGAGAGGAAGGGCCTCACATCCCGGTTGGCGGTGCCTAAGGTTTTTCGACAGTCGGTCACCTCTACTCTATATCTACAGTATATGGTGTAGTCAGGGCTGTGGAGTTGGCAAGCCAAAGCCCCGACCCCGACTCCTCAATATCCCAAATCTCCGACTCCCTCATACACGGCGCATGTTTAAGTGATAACTTTACTGTAGTAAAATGGTAACATACCGGCTGTTTATCACCTTATGATACTATAATCAAGCTACTTTAGGTAGATAACAGACACTGACAACAAAAGGGTAACAATGTTTTGATCTTTTGAGACTTGTGGGGAGTTGAAGAAAAAGCTGTATTTGTATCCAAGTCCCGTCTGCACCCAAACATTGGGTAGATGTGTGAGAGGACCTGCGATCGATTTTGTCAAGGACCTGCTTGATCTGATTCAGGCCCATGAAGGATTCTGGCCCAGTATCGAAACCAAAGGGGAGGATTTCCAAATACTATAACAAAATAATACAACAATAACATTTGGATTTTTCAGGGCAATACAGTATCATTGCAGTTACAGGAAAGATGGGGAGTCGCAGCAGAACTAAGCAGGTGCTAATATTTGCAATAGTAAATATGAGTATAATATGTGTAAGTGTCTGTATATAATATTAATGTGCAGCTCATTGTGGCACATAAGCTGTAGTGGATGAGAGATATGGAGCCTGATAGCACAAGTTCAAGCAATGTTACCTATTTTGCATTGTCAGTGTAATATATATTTAATTGGACTACGACTTTAGAACACAAAAATTGTAAATATGGCGCAAAACCACTGCGGAACAATTTGTGGAGTCTCTGAATTTGTCCTGAGAAATAGTATTGCCTCATCAGATCCTTGCATACATGACCTACATCTTGATATATTATTTGCCTGGCTAGGGAAACGGCCTCTCTAACTAACTTGGGTTGGGGCTAGCGATGACCCACGGGGCAACTTCTCTAACAAATGACAGGGCACTAAACGAAATTGCCTCATCCACAGTCAGTTTTGGATCGAAGTGATCTCTGTACTTCTTTGAAAGCAGGTGAAGCATTTTGTGAAATCTGTTTGGCCCTGAGATGCGCATCTTTTCCCCTGGGCAGCGCTTTGCCTGCTCCAACTGTCATCAATACCTCCTCATGTGATAAGGCTGAACGATATGGGAGCAGTAGACCAGCCGCGACCCAATGCTCTTGCACTTTGCAATCGACCTAACTGGACAACTTATTATATATTTGGGAGTCGTCCATTTTCATGTTGACTACGACTCCTGCAAAATAGGCACCGACTCCGACCCAAGCCCTGGTGTAGTAGACACGAGCAGTATAATGTTACTTTTTTTTTCATTAAAAACTTTTTGTTTAAAAAAAAATTTTTTTAGCAGTAACATCTATAAACCAGTACAGCTCCATTATCTGACAAAGTGGGTCATTGTGGTCGCAGTGTGCGCGGTATCCATAAGGGTTTGTTGGACTAAGAGCTAAACAATACAATTGGGCTGGATGCAGTAAAAAAAAAACAATACACTGTGCAGTCTATCTTTTATATTTTTTCATTAAGAGTACCCTAGCTATGCCGGAGGGGAGGGAGATGCATCATAGGTATATGTTAGAGCTATGTGCTGAATTAGCCCCTGACCTACATCTTCAATGGACACTGTAATGTGAAAGATACCTAACTTAATCACTGATCTTAATCACTGTATAAAAAAACCTAAACGGGTTCTCTCATCACATTGATTAGCTTTAAAAATGCAGGTAAAAGTAAATAAAGACTATTACCAAATACATTGCTGTTCTGATTTTGCTTCTCTTTAGAGCCAGAGCAGTTTTTATCTTCTGTTTGTGTACACAAGCTTCGCTAGGTTACCAACCACCTTTTTGTGCTCAATATGGCCAATATGGTAATGTCTCTCCCTGCTGTGTCTTATCCGCAGCTCTTCAAGTGTTTATGGTGTTCTTATAACAAACAGTAACCCTTCAGGCTCTGATAGCTGAGGATAGAGTAGGCACTAAATTTCAGACACTGCTTGGGGCGCGTTGCTTAGAACAGCACTGAATAGGAAATGGGAGCAGATAGGCGTGCTAGATCCACCACAGCGCTGAAAGGCAAGTGAGACTGAGCTGTGAACCACCCATGGCCTGAAGAAGAACTGGATAATGAAGTTGTAGAACGCTCACAGCTTCGACGAGAAGTGGAGCTGAAGCTGATAGAACCCCACGCCTGAACAGGAAGTAGGGAATGAAGTTGTAGAATCGCCACAGCTTAAACAGGAAGTGGGAGCCCTGGACGATGTAGAACGCCATCAGCTCTTAAAGGAAGAGGCTGAGCACTGAAGCTGTAGAACCGCCCATAGCCTTAAACAGAAGTGGGAGATTGAAAGCTGTAGAGCGACACAGCTTGAACAGGAAGTGGGAGCGGAAGCTGTACGAACCAACCAACAACCGAAGGAGGAAGTGGGAGAAGGAAGATGTATGAAACCACCCACAAGTACGGACCAGGAAGTGGAGAATGAAGCTGTGTCAGAACCATCCAAAGGATTGAACAAGAGTGGGAGAAGGAAGCTGTAGAATCCACCCAACAGCACTGACCAGGCTAAGTGGGAGATGAAGCTGTAGAACTCCACCCGCAGCTGAACAAGAAGTCGGAGAATGACTAGCTGTGAACATACCCACAGCCTGAACGAGAATGTGGGAGAAGGAAGCTCTAGAACCACCCACAGCCTGACCAGAAAGTGGGAGAATGAAGCTGTAGAACCACCCACAGCTTGTCCAGGAAGTAGAATCCTGAAGCTGGGGGGAAGCAAGCTCTGTGAAACAGCCTGATGAGAAACCCCCTTTTAAGTTAAACTCCAAAGAAAATATAAATAAATTCAGCCTTTGACCATTCATCTTCAAAGTTTCACTGACTTGAATACACAGGCAGAGCCTTTCTAATATGTTGGTAGCCCAAGTGCTAAGTTTTTATGAGTGGCCCTTGCTACTCTAATCCATTTAGAGGTCATTTGTAAGCACCTTAGGATGTTTATATGTAATGGTTTGTATTGCATTTAAAAAAACATTAAAAACGCATTTGGGAAGCCTTGTAAAAACCCATGCATTTTTTGATATGGAGTGTGCATTCTTGGGTAGTGATAATGATTAGACACATAATAATACACATTTTCTTTCAAATGCATTTTTAAAATGACGACAAAAACTCTTCAAGTAAAAGCATCATCAGTGGAAAAAGCTTAGACTCACAGGTGACGCCGCCTCCACCTGGGATTGTTAGCAATCCTTTTCTTCTACAGTTTTAGGTGCGGCTCGTCATGTGTGTCTTCTTAGGGTCGTGGTTCACGATACTCTCCTGGCAAACATATGGTGCCAGAGAGGTAATGGCCCATTCAGTGCTAATGCCCCATGGAGTAAACATATACCTGTTTCTACGCCACACAGTAGTAGTGCCTCCTTCAGGCCACTCAGTTATAGTGCAATATTTTTACCTTTTAAAGCATATCCATAGCACTAACAAACATCCACAGCAGCCCATGTAGCTTCAGTGTACTCCCACACCAATATCATCCCACAGGTTCCCATGTATCTTCACTACACTGCCCATTGCCCTCTCTCTCTTACAGTGCAGTGCACTGCTTCCCATGACTCATTTTCTTTTAAGCCATGTTCACACGGCTTAAAATGGGCCGTATTTTGGTCCGTAATTACGCGCCGAAGTGCGCCAATTACGGGCCGACAACGGCCCTTATTACGGTAATTCACAGTTACTCGCATAGAGAACTCATGGATTAGTCTCCTCTCCCCGCACGGCATATAGCAGTGTTGTCTATGGGCGCGCGAAGTGCCGGCCTCCGCCCGCTCACGAGCCCGACTACCGCCACGCGCCCCGGGCACACGAAGTAATTGCGGGGCGTAATTACGTCCCGCAATTAAGCCATGTGAACATAGCCTTAAAGTCTAGTGCAGTGCTCTCCTTAGCCCCCCTCTTTCTTACAGTCTAGTGCAGCCCCCCGGACTGTCATCGCGCAGCTGCCTCTCCTCCGGCGCCAGCGCGTCATAGGCCCTTGCGCCCGATGCCGTCCCGCACCCAACACACACCAAAAAAAAAACTGCTCTCCAGTAGCCACCTCACGTCTTAGACAGTCTAGTGCAGTGCTATCCTTAGCCTCTCTCTTACAGTCTAGTGCAGTGCTCTCCTTAGCCCCCTCTTTCTTACAGTCTAGTGCAGTGCTCTCCATAGCCCCCTCTCTCTTACAGTCTAGTGCAGTGCTCTCCATAGCCCCCTCTTTCTTACAGTCTAGTGCAGTGCTCTCCTTAGCCCCCTCTTTCTTACAGTCTAGTGCAGTGCTCTCCATAGCCTCCTCTCTCTTGCAGTCTAGAGCACTGCTCCCTATGGCTTCTTCTCTCTTGCAGTCTAGCGCAGTGCTCTCCATAGCCCCCTCTCTCTTACAGTCTAGCGCAGTGCTCTCCATAGCCCCCTCTCTCTTACAGTCTAGTGCAGTGCTCTCCATAGCCCCCTCTCTCTTACAGTCTAGTGCAGTGCTCTCCATAGCCCCCTCTCTCTTACAGTCTAGTGCAGTGCTCTCCATAGCCCCCTCTCTCTTACAGTCTAGTGCAGGGCTCTCCCGAGCCCCCTCTCTCTTACAGTCTAGTGCAGTGCTCTCCATAGCCCCCTTTCTCTTACAGTCTAGTGCAGTGCTCTTCATAGCCCCCTCTCTCTTACAGTCTAGTGCAGTGCTCTCCATAGCCCCCTCTCTCTTACAGTCTAGTGCAGTGCTCTCCATTGCCCCCTCTCTCTTACAGTCTAGAGCACTGCTTCCTATGGCTTCTTCTCTCTTACAGTCTAGTGCAGTGCTCCCTATGGCCATCTCTCTCTTGCAGTCTAGAGCACTGCTCCCTATGGCTTCTTCTCTCTTACAGTCTAGAGCACTGCTTCCTATGGCTTCTTCTCTCTTACAGTCTAGTGCAGTGCTCCCTATGGCCGCCTCTCTCTTACAGTCTAGAGCACTGCTCCCTGTGGTCCCTCTCTCTTACAGTCTAGTGCACTGCTCCCTATGGCCCCCTCTCTCTTATAGTTTAGTGCACTGCACCTCATAGCTCCCTCTCTCTTATAGTCTATTGCACTGCTCCTCATAGCCCCCTCTCTCTTACAGTCTAGTGCACTGCTCCTCATAGCCCCCTCTCTTTTACAGTCTAGTGCACTGCTTCTCATAGCCCCCTCTCTCTTACAGTATAGTGCACTGCTCCCTATGGCCCCTCTCTCTTACAGTCTAAGGCACTGCTCCCTATGGCCCCTCTCTCTTACAGTCTAATGCACTGCTCCCTATGGCCCCTCTCTCTTACAATTTAGTGCACTGTTCCCTATGGCCCCCTCTCTCTTACAGTCTAGTGCACTGCTCCCCATGGCCCCCTCTCTCTCTCTAAAAATCTGCTGCCCCATACTCCTCTTTCCTACACTGCCAGCTGTCCCACCCTTTTTAAGAGAGATTTAAAGAAGTTAATTTGTATAGCCTGTTAGAAAGAAGAGCAAAGGGAGACATGATTTAAACCATTTCATAATGTTTTGTTAATAATGTTCAGGAGGGAAGATCTGTAATAAGAAACTAAGCACAAAAACAAGGGAGCACAATTTGAAATTAATTGGGAGGGGGGGATCAGAAGCAATGTCAGAAATTACTCTATTGACAGAGTAATAGATGCTTAGAGAAAGCAGATGTGGCTGGGAAATCAATAGTAACTGAATGTAAACCTGCCTGGGATAAACATGTATCTATTCTAAGTAAAAATACAAAGGGAATGAAATAAGGACAGAATAGATGAACTATGGAGGCTTTTTCTGCCATCAATCTTCCATGTTTCCCATGGCCCACTCATTTCACACAGCTCTGCTCACAATGTTACCTTCGTTCGCCGTCGCAAATGCTACCCCCATGCCCTCTTACTTTGGTCAACAGAAGACTGTACTCTGAGTAGAGTACAGATTGTCCACCATTGTAACAGTCTGAAGGTGGATCGACTGGACCACCGCAGGCGGATGGCGTTAAGCCCCCTTACCAGGGAGTGGATCTAGAAGTGGGGCCACACGGTATTCACCAGAAGCCCGCCGCAAAAGCGGGCATGGTCTTGCATGCGGCAGGAGACCACCAGGTCACTTCCACTGGCGGGGCTTGCCTGCGGGTGGCGGCCAAGGTTAGAGGTACAGAACGACAGGCAGGCTTGTGAGGCGGGGACAGGCCGCGCGCGCGCGGGCAGGCAGCAAGATTCGTGACGTAGACACGCAGGAGGTTCAGGGAAGGTGGCTACTGGTTCGCTGGCGCAGGCGCTCTATCGTAGGCAGGTCGGCGGTTACACGGAAAGGCAAACAGGAACACTACTAGACAGCTTTCTCTAAGGAACATACACTTAAGGATCCGGCGAGGTGATGCTCCGCCGAGAAGCATGCCGGACTTAAATAGAGCTAGTGCGGCCAATGAACCAATTACGGGCAGTGGCACCTTTATAATCCCAAACTGCCGGCGCGCGTGCGCCCCAGGGGCGGAGCCACGCGCATAGGGTGTCCGGGAGCCAGGACAGTAGCAGGCAGTGCGGCCGGGTAAGTGAAGCGGGCCGCGGAGGGTAAGTCCGATGCAGTGCGGCAGGGGACACGGGCGGACCCCGAGCCCAACGTGCTGGCGACAGCGACGCACACTCCGCTGGAAGCAGGGGCACGGGCGCGCCTGCAACCGGGACAGTGGTCGCAGGGGCCTTCCGTGCTACACAGAACCCCCACTACCGTTGGGGCCCTCCCCCCTCCACCATTGAGCACCCCCTCCTCTTAACATGGTTGAAGAAATTTTGGATGAGGCATGCGGTTTGGATATATCTCCTCTGGTCTTTCCAACGACCTCTCTTCGGACCAGAGCCCCTTCCAGTCCACCAGGAAGAAAAAAAAAAATATCGCTTTCCCTAGTTCTCCTCATGCCCAGATATATCCTAGACCTCGAAAGACATTTGTTGTTGTGCGGCGCATCAGCAATCACAGACGGAGGAGGAACAGCCTTCTGATGTGATAAAAATGATTGTAGGTCCAGGGCGTTTACAAATATAGGAGTACATGAACTCTGCACTATTGGGGATTTCATCGTAGGAGGAGCGGTGTGTTATGGTATGGACACCGGTTGATGCGGCTGATGACCTCGGGGACAGGGCAAATGGGGCGCACCAGTTTGTGAGAAGGCTATTTAGGTGGACATAACGAGACGAGCGCCACCTCCTTGTGTCAACTGAGGAGAAGACTGGAGGGGGAGATTTCTTCTTCTGTCCGCATTGGGTCTTCATGCGCTCAGTGGAAGCGCGGATGAGCAGCGACTGGCGGGTCTGGGACCAGATGACATTCATATCTTGGGCAGTGCCGTCCGTCCGCCGGGACCCGGAGGAGGTTGCCAGAGGAGAGGGAAGGGCGGGGGATCAGGCCATACTGAGGTGAAGGGGGGGACCCGCGGAATCAGGATCAGGAGAGTTGTAGGAGAACTCGCCCACGGAGTAAATTGGACCAATCGTCTTGACGTGTCGAGGACGAAATGTCGAAGGTACATCCCAAGACTTGGTTGACCCTCTCCACCTGGTCGTTCGCCCACTGCAGGAAAATTGGTTGCACAGGGTCGCTCAAGATACCCTGTGAGGAACAAATTGGAACTCCTGGTCCGAGAAAATTTTGTGAGGTGTGAGGTCCATGCAGACGAAACACATGGAGGAAGAATAGTTCAGGCAGCCTTGTGGAAGGCAGATGGACAGCCTGTGCAATGGAGCAAAGTGCGCCATTTGTAGAAAAAAGACGATCCGTAATCCACCCTAAACTACAAGGGTGTTGCTCAGAAGAGGACTCGGAGGTCACGTTATGAAGTCCATCGAAATGTTGGTCCAGGGCTGAAGTGGGAATGGGAAAGTGGCCTGAAGTAGGGCGTGCCGGCTTGTGACGTGGCGTCTTGTTGCGGGCAGTCAGGAGTGTCACAAAGACGAAACAAAGTCTAACATCCATTTGTTCCATCGCTCTGGACCACCATTAGAACGGGAATATAAGGCAGATGGTTCCTGTGGTCCTCGGGCGCCGGGTGGAGATGACCAGCCACCAATGAGCAGTGTCCCACTTTTAAGATACGTCTGCGGAAGAGCAGGTAAGCACATAAGACCTTTCAGGAGGGACTTCCAGAGGTCCACCGGGTGCCGACATGAGACGCCTTCTGGAGGAATTATGTGTTTCCGGGAGTATTCCTCACCCACCACGTCGGAGGCACGGAGGAGGGCGTCAGCTTTCAATTCTTCTCGGCTGGCCTGAAGTGGATCTGAAAATCGAAACAGGAGAAGAAGAGTGACCACCTAGTCCTGCCGCCCCGTGGGTTAAGTCGCTGAGACCGTCTGCAGATATTGGTTGGTTTCTTGTGGTCCAAGTAGATTACGGATAGGAAAAACGGGCGCCTTCCAGCATATAACGCCACTCCTCCAGGGCCAAGTTTGTATGCGCGCAGTAGCTCCGGTCGCCAAATGTGTTAATTCCTTGGCCGATGAGAACGTCTTGAGAGAAGAAATTGCCAGCACGTTGCCGCGCTTACCGTGGGCCCTTTTTGCGTAAGAACTGCTCAGCCCCTACAGATGAGGCATCACTACAGTGTGAAGGGTTTCGTAGAAATCTGAGTGCAAGGATAGAGCAGTAGAGAAGGCGGGCTTGAGCTTTGAGAACGCCTCCTCAGCCCTCGACCGGCCAGCTGCGTGGATTAGTCTTGTTTCTTGGTGAGGGCTACTATCGGAGCCACCAGCGTAGAGAGTAGGGGGTCGAACTGGCGATAGCTAGTTGCAGAACGCCCAAGAATCGTGGATGAGCCCTGCAGCCGACTGGGCGTGAGCCAACTGCACTAATAACGGCAGACAATTTTGCCTGTGATCCATCCCGTAGCCTTGGTCAGAGATCGAACGTACCCCAGAAACGGATCTGGCTGTAGTCGGATGCGGAAGAGGCATTGCCCTAGCTTGGCATACAGGTGGTTCTCCGGGTCGTGTCCGTCAGTACTTGACGATCAGACGATGAGCTGCGCTGTGGGTCTCGGGTAAGGGAGAGAACACCAGGATGTCATCAAGGTAGACTAACCACGCAGGTGAGGAGGAGGTCCTGGATAGACGGCAGTGCACTATCTCCTGAAAGCGGCGGGAGAGTTGCACAGTCCGAAGGGCGATCACAGGTACTCAAGTGCCCATCCCTGGTGTTGAAGGCCGTCTTCACTTCGTACGCCCTTGCTCGGACGATGTTCGGACCAAGTTGGTAGGCACCCCACTCTCAGGTCGCCAACTCGGAGAAAGTTGCTTGCGCGCCTGCACAAGAGATCAAACAGTTCAGTGTGATACGCGGCAGAATGGGACACAGTTCGTTTACTGTGATCTTGTTCAAAGCCCCGGTAATCTATGCAGGGCCGCAAGGTGCCGTCCTTCTTCTTCACGAAAAGAAGTACCGTGCCCAGCGGGAGGGAGGACTTTAGGATGAACCCCTTCCACGGAGATTCTCCAGAGGATGTACGTGCGACAATTGGCTTGGGTCTTCAGGAAACCGGACAAGTGGGGTAAGACTCGGCCACGGGGAGGACTCGGCACCCCGGACCAGTAAGTCGGATGGCAACATATGGGACGATGCAGAGAGACTCTCAGTTGTCTCTCAGAGTGAACGCACATCGGGCGTACTCCAGACTCATTCGGGCGGCAGCCCGGGCAACGTCTCCTGAAGGGTAGCGCAGCTGAGCAGGGAACGACCGGGACGAGATGAAGGTGAAACTCAGCAAACAAAGCCCCCGACCATGTAGGACACCAACAGATCACCTTCCCGTAGACAGTCGAGGATAGGAGAGTGGAGCCGCAGCCATGGGAGTACGAGGAGGATCGACGATCGTAGGTGCGAGGCAGCACGTAGAAGGAGATTCTTCTTGTATTACAGCGCGGCCCACTATGGCAGGGTACAAGTGGCTTGGTGACGAAACTGATGGTGTCATACTGGAGCAGCTCCCCGCTGACGGATGAGATGACTAAGTGGTTACTCCAGGCGTACCACTGAGCCGATACTGCCTTCACTGTAGAGCCTGGTGTATGAAGTTCCCGGCGTGAGCCCGAGTCCAGGAAACGCCGGGAACTTGGAAGTGATTACCAGTCTCTGAGACGACTTGCACAGGCCATCAACAGACGGTGGCAGAGGAGGAGGTTGCACCTAGGAATGAGCCTCGTCACCCCACAGATCTAGGTGCGTGAGTTTCCCGCAGGCTTGGGACGCTGTTGGGGAACAAATCCTCCGAATAGCTTTGCTCTGGGCTGCCACAGTAGAGGGCACAAGTTTTTTGCCGGTATGTTGGGCCATTCACTTCGCTCAGAGAGGCGAGCGTCCGGAATCGCCAAATCTGCATGGATCGTCGGTGGGTGTTGGATCACTGTGCGCGCAGGAGTGCCTCTAGATGAAACAACGGCGCGCACAGGCGAGGAAAACCGGCGAGGTTGGGTCTGATGACGCTCTCTGCGAAGTTATCCTCCCGTTCATGGAAGCGTTAAGTAATGCGGTGTAAAACCGGATTCAAGTCGTGAGGGACAGACGGAAGGTCTCTAGAGGCCAAAGAGTCCGTAACTCGGCATTGAGAGCCCTTTCTTGAGGTAGACGTCAGAGCGGGCCTCGTTCCATGCTACAGTTCACGAGGCCATGGGGCACGGAATTGTACCGCATAGTCTCCTCCAGACAGATTCCCCCTGCAGTAAGTTTTGGAGGAGCTGTGTCGCACAGCGGAGATGCACGGCGCTGGTTCCTCGCGAAGACGTTGCGGAAACACACTGAGGAACAAACTGTAGATCCGCCGCTCCACTGGGTCGTTCTGTCCATAGGGGTGTAGCCCATTGCCAGGGCACTTTCCCAGCTGAGGAGGATTGACATGAACGCTCTCACCTCATGCGCGCACGTTCCGCGACTAGGAACTGGATTCAGGACATTGAGCTCCAGTGCACTAAGCATTGGGCGTATGAAACCCCCTGCAGAGTTTCGTGGTCTCCGGTCGCGAGACTTAGATGGGAGTTGATCAGTGGTGGAAGGCTCTAGCGACCCCTCAGGAAGCCAGGAACCGTAGGGGCATGGAACAAAACCGCTGGCGAAGGCTAGCTGCTGCTGGCTGGGGGGGGGACGGTAACGAGTTGCTGACAACATGGTGGATAGTGCTGGGTAAGTTGCTGCGCCTGTTGACGCGGGTTGCTGTGACTGGCGGGCGCAGACACTCAGGTCGTCAGATCCGCCATGGCTGCGGTAACCGGTACCTTGGCGCGCATATAATCACATGGCCCGGATCTACTGTAACAGTTTGGTGGTGGATCCACTGGCCACCGCAGGCACGTGGCGATAAGCCCTACCGGAGTTGCGGAATCTATGTGGGTCCCACGGTATTCATCAATGATGCCCGCCACGCAAAGCACTGTGATGCGTTGTGTGCACGCGCGGGGCCACCCAGGTCACTTCCATGGCGGGGCTTGCCTGCGGTGGCGGCCAAGCGTGTACGAGGTACAGGAACGACAGGCAGGCTCATAGTCGGGGGACAGGCATGTGGTCAGGGCAGGCGGCACAGATACGTAGACGGTAGGACACGCAGGAGGTCAGGGAACAGGCGGCTCTGGTTCGTGGTCGGTAAACGTTAGGCATTCGGTGGGATTACACGGGAAAGGGCAAACAGGAACACTATAGACACTTTCTCCTAGAAGGAACATACAACTAAGGTTGCCGAGCGTGTGGGCCGCTAGGCAGGAGGCGACCCTTAAATAGGAGCAGTGCCCGGCAATGACCAATTACCGGCGCACTGCCCCTGTAAATTCAAACTGCCGGCGCGCGCCCTTAGGGGCGGAGCCACGTGCCGGGAGACGGAGCCAGACAGAGCAGGAGCGCGGCCGGGTAAGTGAACGCTGACAGGGGCCGGGACACGGGCGGACCCCGAGCCCGACGTGCGGGACGGCGCTCCGCCGTGCCCCCTTTCTCATACCGATGTCCCCTGTTCTCCTACTTCTCATACAGACTGCAACACATCCCCACTTTCTCAGACTGTCCCATGTCCCCTTTTGTCATACAGACTGTCCCACATTCTTGCTTTCTCATACAGACTACCCAAGCCCCCCAATGCCCCATCTCAAACAGACTGTCACTGCATCCTCCCTTTCTCCTACAGACTACCCCCACAGTCCGTTCTCATACAGAGTGCCCCCATGCTCCCTTCTCATACAGATTGCCCCCATATCTTTCATGTTTCCTACAGAATGCCCCCTTTCTCTTACAAAAAAAAATCTCACTTAACTCACACATCTATTTTTAATTTGCATAGACATTGGTGGTGCACACAGTTGTGACTGCAACAGTCACACCAAATTTAGCCGCACATAGCCAACACTAAACCCATACAAGTATTGAACTAGTGGAACATTTAAAATGAATTTACATGGATAATGGATAATCTGACACTGGTAGTAGAGCATCAGACATGGATAATGGATAATCTGACACTGGTAGTAGAGCATCAGACATGGGTAATGGATAATCTGACACTAGAAGTAGAGCATCAGACATGGGTAATGGATAATCTGACACTAGTAGTGGAGCATCAGACATGGGTAATGGATAATCTGACACTAGTAGTAGAGGATCAGACATGGATAATGGATAATCTGACACTGGTAATAAAGCATCAGACATGGATAATGGATAATCTGACACTAGAAGTAGAGCATCATGGGTAATGGATAATCTGACACTGGTAATAAAGCATCAGACATAGGTAATGGATAATCTGACACTGGTAGTAGAGCATCAGACATGGGTAATGGATAATCTGACACTAGAAGTAGAGCATCATGGGTAATGGATAATCTGACACGGGAATAGAGCATCAGACGGGGGTAATGTAATCTACACAGTAAAGTTCGACAGGGTTGGGTAATTACACTAGTTAGAAAAACAACTGGGTAATGGAAAATTTGACACTATATAGAATCAGACTGGGTAAGGAAATCTGCACAGAATAGAGCACAGCATGGTAAGGATAACGCATGAATAAAGCATCAGACATGGATAATGGAAAATTTGACAGGGTGAGCATCAACAGGGGTAATGGAAAATCTGACACTAGATGAGATCAGACATGGTAAGGGATAATTGACACTGGGGGAGCATCGACATGGAAAAATGGTAATTGACATGGTTTGGGGAGCATCGACATGGTAATGGTTAACTCATAGTAGGAGTAAAACAGGGGTAAGGATAATCGACTAGTATAGAGCATCGACTGGTAATGGAAAAATTGACATTTTAAAGTAGAATTCATCACAAAATGTTGCGGGACGGGGCAATTCACGATTCAGCCATAGTGCCCCAGAAGCGGGGTTGGGAAGGAAAAAAGAAAAACCGGGAACAGGGAGAGGAGGAGTTAGTCCGAAGAGGAGAAGGGAGAGAAGGAAGATATGAGTGAGGTGTAAATTTGTGCCGTGGGAAAGTTGGGCAAATATGTCGGTTTCCTCACCAAAATGAAAAACTGGGGATCATCAGTGGTCACCAGTTCAAAATCTGATAGGACACAGTTATATGATGTGTGAGGGAGAATCTTCTCATACAGGCGCGCCACCGAAGAACATGTTGAAGCAAAAGGTCCAGGGCGTCCTTTTCTAACAATACTTGAGTCTCAGATCTTCTTTGTTCAGCCAAGTTAAATAAAACCTTTTTAGTACAAACCCCATTTTTCAGATTGTGCTTGCTCCCCGTATACAAAAAGGAATAGTCGCAGGGGAAGCTTTTTCGGGGAGCCAGAAGAGCCCAAAAGTGAAGAGAATCAATTTTTTTTTGCGACGGCGCCCTCGGGAAAGGAAGCTCCTCCAAACTGACACACCGCTGTTTGTCTAGGATATTTTGGGGAAATTGTCTATCGCTAAAAGGTCTACAAAACCAGCCAGACAGGGAAACCAGGACTTGAACCTGAAGGCCTTTCTAAGGCCCCTTTAAAATGGGGGGGGGGGGGGGGGGCTAAAAAGAACATCCAAAAGGACATACTTGGGTTTGGGCTGAAAAGAGAGGGACTTTGGCAATTTTTGAAATAGAGGGAACGGGGGGACCAGGACTGATTCTTGCCCAGTGCACTTGAGATTTGAGTATTGTTAGCAAAAGCCCAATTGATTGGGGTAAAAGTTACAGGTAAAAAGAAGGGATGATTGACATTTTCTGTTGGGTGGGGAATTCGGACGGATTTTCCACGGTACGATGCAACGGGCAAATACGCCAAAAAAGCCGGGGGAACACCTTAGAATTTTGCGGCAATATTTTGCCACCCTTAGAAAAAAAAGGTTGAGTTTACAAGAAAGGGATGGATTCCCAAATTCCTTTATTTAGATGTGAGTAAAACAGGGGTCAGAAAGCAATGGGCCCGGAACTAGGCCCCCCCACGGAACAACTCCCAGAAATTCCCCCCCCTCGTCTGCTCTACGCAAGCCTAAAAATTTTCCCGGTCCAAGCTGAACTGCAAGGAGCGACTGAGTCCTTGGGAAGTGTATAGTTTTCTCATCTTACACAATTCAGGTGTCCTCTCGGCACAAGGTACTGCTTCCCTTACCGATCAGCATAAGACATGGACTGCAAGGGGTTACAGTAATGGTGGAACCAATGCTGCAGATGGAAGGGGTAGCTATGGAGCATATCCTGTGTAAAGTACAGGAGAGAAGAGCAATACTGTGGGTAATCAATACTAACTCACATAATGTGGTTCTGAACCCTAGAGAGTTGGTAGCTGATATCCATGCCAAACAAGGAGTGCAACTTCCAGATGAACCAAAGTGGGAGGTAGTAAAAGCTTTTCCGAAATCTTCCTAAAAAACCTCCCTGGATGACCAAACCCCGACCCCACGCCTTTATTCCTAAAGGAACCCTTAATAACGCCTTCATAGCTGACCTTAACTAAAAAGCACAGAACTACCAAAGAAAACTCGAGATAGAAGACACAGGACAGAACAGAAGCACGGTTTTGTTTTGTTTTTGCACTATTGACTGCTATTTTTTTTTCTATAAATCGGAGAAACAATTTAATCCCTTACTTTTGTATATGACTCCAGCAGTGACAGCTATAAGGACAAGGACGATGATGACCGCAACGACAATCACAGCCAGGGGGGAGTCCTGCTTTGGCTCTAACAGGCAAAAGGATACAAAAATGAGATGATGATTATAATTATATAGTCATAGAAAAAAAACATAAAAAGTGACACATAATGCATGACACCTGCAGGTCAACACATCGGGGCAAACTTAGGAAAATTGTGTTCAAGAAAAACTGTAGCGGCAATGTCTACCCAAAACCCCGCCCTCCAAAAGAAAGGGAAAAGGGATTTAGTTTTTTCAGGCACAAAGTTGTTTTTAGGTCGGGCGTTTCATATGTTTTAGAAGACGTATTGCATCCTGTTGCTTCAAATCTCTTCTTTTTTTGTTTTTACAAAAAAATTCCAGCTCAGAGGGCCCAAAAGGAAGCGGGAAAAACCCCCCCAAATGTTTTGACTCTAGTGGCAACCTGTGCATGGTTGCTCCTGGGCGGGGGTTTTCTGGACAGGGTTTTGCTCCGGGCATTTGGGGGGTTGGGGCTTTTTAGTGAAAAACGTGAAAAAGCAAAAAGTAAGAGCCGAGTTCAAGAGGCAATACATAGTGCATTATGTCAGTGTTTTGTAGGACGGGCCCCAAGAATCAATTCTACTGATTGGACAAAAAGTAAACTCCCCTGGGTACCCAAGAATTTAAAACCAAAGTGGGCCCCAAATTTTCCCCCATGGGGGGACACGGAATAATTTATTGGCCCCAAAAAAAATCTCTCCAAAAAAGGGTTTTTTTGGGGGCCCCCCCCAAAAGATCAAAACTTTCCCACAAAAAATGGGTGGGGCCCCCAAAGAATCAGCTGCACGGTGGCCCCCCCAAAAACCAGGCAGGTGGCCCCAAAAATCAGATGACTGGTGGACCCCAAAAAACAGCTGCATGGTGGCCCCTGTACCCCAGCTGCATTGTTATAATTTTCCTCTGATGAAATCATGCCCTTAGAATGGAAGCACTTTGGGAGTCTTTGTTTTATTGTCTAACTGATGTAGGTGGGGCAAAGTTTAACTATATTATTAAGGGGTTTTCATTTTTTTAAAAAACATAAATTTAATTTCCTGGTGGGGTCAATAAAAAACCCCACCCCCCCGGCCCTCTTTCCAGGGGGTTGGGTTCTCCAAAACTTTTTGGGTTTTTTATTTTTTTTTTTTTTCCCCCAAAAAGGGGGGTCACCGCTGCATTCACTGATTGGGTACAGAAGTCATGCACCACTTCTTTTACATCAACTTTCAGAAGTGAAAACCTTTTGAAAGGGCGAGAAGGAAGCACTCACTGCGCATGCACCTTTTCAGAAGTAAGATGAAAGAAAATAAAAACCGGGGAGCCCGTCAGGGCCGCCCAATAGGGCATACAGGGGGTCTGGTATGGGGGGCCCGGGCAACAAGGGGCCCGGACCGCCGCGGCCCCCTTTAAACTTACAGGACCGCCGGGGCCCCCAGATTTACTTATCATGGCCCGCCCCATACTTATCAGGGCCCGCACCCCACACACCAGCACCCCCCACCCCGTACACATCAGGGCCCGCCCGCAAACAGCAGGGCCCGCCCCAAAGCCTCCTACACATCAGGGCCCGCCCCGCGGCCCAGTAAAGGCCCAGGCCCCCTGGCACACAGCAGGGCCCCCCCGAAAGGGCCCCGAAAAGCATCAAGGCCCAATTTTATCAGGCCCGCGCGGCCCCGTTAACAATAGCAGCGGCGTGAGAACTATTTTAAAAGCGCCCCTGCTTTACTCGGCCGCCCGCCTAATAACTAATACTGTGGGGCCGGGGCTTCCGGAGCACGTCCCGCGCTGGGGGTGGTGCGCATCCCTGTTGGGGAATAAAAGGGACGCTGGGCGGGAAGGAGAAATGGAAAAGTATTAGGTTTTTATTTTTAAAAAATCTGCCTGGGGGGGGGGGCTATCCCTGTGGGGGGGGGTATACCACCGAGGGGGGGGTAAACCCTCCTGGGGGGCTATAACCTGCAGGGGGGGGGGGGCTATTCTGCTGGGGGCTTACCTGCCTGAGGGGGGGCATACCACCTGAGGGGCTATATACCGCTTGAGGGGGGCTATACCTGCACTGGGGGGTTCTATACCTGCATGAGGGGGGCAGCCTTATGCTACTATACCTGACATGGGGGGGGGGGACTATTACCTGGCTGAGGGCGGGGCGCCTTATAGTACTCCGTGATGTCTGAGGGGGCACAGTCATCTTATGTGATCCTAGCATGAGGGAGGTCGGAATTTATACTGCCTGTCGAGGGGCTCGTTTATTAACTGCATGAGGGGGCTATACCTACCTGAGGGGCTATATACCTGCGCTGGGCATGGGGGGGGGGGCGCGCTGTTTTGTCTCTACCTGAAGGGGGGGGCTAATATAAACTTTGCTGAGTGGGGATTACCCTGCCTGAGGAGGGCTTAATACTATTCCTGCAAGGTGCTAATATACCAGCATGAGGGGGCGCTATACCTGCCAATGAGAGGGGGCTTACATACCTGAGAGGGGCTATACTACTGCAGGAGGGGGGGCTATACCTCCTGAGGGAGGCTTTAATATACCTGCATGAGGGTGGCTATACCTGCCTAGAGGGGGGGCTATACCTACCTGAGGGGGCTATATAACCTACCTGAGGGGGTATATACCTATATGAGGGGGGGCATAAACCTGACCTGCATGAAGAGGGGGGACATAATACCTACCTGAGCGCGGGCTTTATACTTCGCGATGAGGAAGGGGCTATTCCTACTGAGGGTGGAACTATACCTGCCCTGAGAGGGGTATACCTGCCTAAGGGGGCAATAATTGCTTGAGGGGGGCTAAATTACTACCTGAGTAGGGGCATTATACCTGCCTGAGGGGGGGCATATCTATATAACCTGCCAGAGGGGGGGGTTTTACTCTATATGCTGCCAGAGGGGGGGCTATCATATATACCTTGCCTGAAAGGAACCCTATAGAAGGGTCTCTTTATATACTTTCTGAAGGCGACCAAAATGTACTGACTGAGGGGACCCCGTGAGGCGGCTGACTCGCATACTGACCTTAATGTGGAGGCCCATATTTATGACCTACCTAAACATGATGGGGGGGGGGATCTGTGAGAAGCTAATTAGAGACCTGCGCTCGCGGCCTCAGGCACTATTATTACACCTATAATTAGGTGACTGAAAAAGTGGCGTTTCTAGTGTGTGTGTTAAATATGTCTGCAGAGAAGTGACGAAAGTCGTTGGCCGAGAGAGAAAGTCATCATGGCGGTGTGGGGAACTGAAAGAAGGCAGGAAGTAAGAGAGAAGAGACCACTTCATCCTGCACGGGGTGTGTCGCGCTCGATCCATGGCACTGTCAGGTGTACACTGGAAGCTCTGTTGGTGCTCCCTGGAAGAGACATTAAATACGGGATTGCGTCTCAGGACGTTCACCAGGAGAGGGTCGTCCCAGCCATCATGCTCTAGGAGCAGAGTAAAGAGGAACACACCATTCACTTTTACACTACGTAGTCAGGTGAGGGGGGGCACATAGTTTCCTTCTTGTAACTCTTCCACTTTTCCTGTCTGGTTTCAGCCTCTGCTAGAACTTTCTGTCAGTGCTCTTTTTATCATTTAAAAGAGAGTTTTGCAGGATGTACGGTTTGGATCACTGGAATGACAATATACTTTGCAATACACAAGTATGTAGTAAAATTGTATTAGCGATTTTACTTGGTAACAAAATACCTGGGTGAGACAGGAAAAAAAAAAGATTTAAAAACTACATATTTTTAAATATTAACCTCCCTAAAAAATTTGGAATAGTGTCTTCGTGACGGTCCTCCTCACTTTTGGGCTATAAAATTGGAATTAAATTTGGGAAAAGTCATCTGCTCCCTAAAACGGAAAATCATCAAATAAAAACCCTCACTCCCAAACAACTTATCTCTGACACAGTTTAGCTGACAGAAGAGGTTATTGGTCTAAGTAAAACATTAAAACACATTAAACTCTCTTTATAAATCCGGTATCAACGTTTTTCTACTACCACAAAAAAAAGATTAAAAAGGGGCGACATGATGTCCGGGGCTGCGTCAGAATCTGGCGTCTTCTCAACCCGAGTTTCTAGCCGGCCCCGTCTCTATATTTTTAAAAGGCACACCAATTCAGGCGAAATTACAAGCACCCACGGCACTTTGTAATGCGCTTGGTTTTCGGGTATAGATTTGTACCTTCACTACAGCAGTTCCAAGGCATTACTGCTGGAACAGAGAACTTTAAAAGCGGCTTACCTGAGCAAATTGTCCTGCACTAGAAGAGGTTCTTTGATTAAGGTCCCAATCTACACTATTACTATGCGCACAAAAATTGACGTTTAAACGCTATAAATCATACATGTCCCCCAATGTGTCATTAATATCAAATAGTAAGTTTCCACAACAATAAACCCCCAGAACGAGGTTATCCCCGTTCACCCTATTTTTTTTTTTTTTTTTTTTGGGGGGGGGGGGAGGGACACTTTGGCTGTATGGGGCCCTGAAATTCCCGATGGTGGCACTGGACTCGATGCTTGAATGGAGCAGTGAGGAAAGGTTGGTATATGCTTTTTTTCCTGTTGAGCCATCAGGAGCTTGCTCTTAATTTTTTAGAAGAACTGAATGACCCTTTAACTAGGAAGTTGGGGGAAAGAGCAGTAAGGTTGTCCCTATTGGGGTCAGTGCTCAGGTTGGAGGGCAAATTTCTAAAAAGCTTCAAAAAGGGAAAGATCAGGCCACTACACCCTCCTTTGCTTCCTTTTCCTGTCCTCCCTAGTTAAATTTTTGTCATCCCCCAGTACAGATCCCACTCACCCCACTTCACAAGTAGAGGCTCCTCCAGGCTGCTGTGATCAACATAGCAGGAGTAACTGTCGCCCTCTTGGGGTATCACATCCACAGTGACCCTGATCTGATAGGTGCCGTCAGGATTGGGGAGGACATGTGTGGTCTCATATGAGGGAACCTCGTCTGTCCCATTCCTCATCCACTTCACATCCACAGCTCGGGGGTGAAATCCATACACCTGGCAGTGAAGCTTGGTGACCCCGTCTGATTCCCGACCTGAGACCTTCACCCCTGGACGAACTGAAAAGCAAAAATATTTACAGTCTGAATACATAGAAGATAATATATTACTGGTGAGAGTAATGATACAAACCATCTCTAGATGATGTTCAATGTTCTTAAGCCAAGTGGCCCTAAACAAAAAACACATCAAAGTACCCTCATGGCTTTGATCATACTCTACGCTGCCATTAAAAAGCAGAGTCCCCTTTTGAAACATGGCATGCCCTCAACTGGGTGCACATACCATAGGTTAAGACCATTGTCGGAGTGGTCCACCAGAGCATCAGAGGATCCTCCAATGGGCCCAAGCTCTCACACAATGATGAACCCCCTAAGGTCTAGCAAAAGATATGCTCATTTGGAGCTGACTTTAGAACCAATCATCTACATGTACAATGCTTACCTTAAATTAGACTAACAAAAAATTCTTAAAAGTGGCCATTTACATGTCCTGGTAGGTAGAGATGAACCCTGAGAATAGTTTCTTCTAAGGGCCCAAGGAACTTCAGTCTGACACTGGTTGAGAACCCCAAGGGTTCATCCACATGGCAGGGTTTTCGGATATTCAGATGGTTTGCAAATTTGGAAACCATCTGAAAACCGACCATAAACTGTCCTCATAGCCTTTAATAGAAAATCGGTTCAGCAGTCTACACTGAATGGATTCGCAACCGCCGGCGCTCCGAAAAGCTTTGAACATGCATAATCTTCCACCTGGATTTTGGCCAGAAGTTGCACAATTCAATAGTTGTGGTGGACAGGCGAATCTGCAAACCATGGACAGAACCGTTCCCCAAAACTATGCAAAAGATGACAAAAAGAATTCTAAATTCTATCAGTATTTTGCATATGCCATGTGGACGCACCCTAAATCTAGTTTACCAATGGCGATAACATTTAAGGGGTTGTTCGGTGTTTTTCTTAATTCATGCCTGGTTCACATTTGCATTACAGATTCCAATCCAACCTTTGTTGCGGAGGTGGAACCGGATCCATTTTATAACAAGCACCAATGGCGCCTGACGGATCCCATTGACTACAAGAAGGTCCATCATGTTTCTGCCATGGTGTCCATCGACCAGAAGTATTTTCTGTTATTCCTGGTGGAACTTAAGATGGAGGTTCTATGATGCAGATGGGAATTGGGGCCTGAAAGGGGTTGTCTCACTACATCGATTCATTTTACCTCAGTCCTGTTTTCTTGGTTTCATTTTTTAATTCAGGGGCGCGTTTAGTGACTTTACTGGCTACTACTGGTCTGTAGTGAGGAGCTGCTGAGGACTCCAGGTCTTTAGCTATACCAAGCAGCACTGGGAGCCTATCAGGAGAGATCGAACAGGTCTGTAGCTATAGCGACCAGTGCTGGCAGCCATAGGGAGGATCAAAAAGGTCTGTAGCTTAGCAACTGGCAAGCCTAAACAGGAGAGATCAAACAGGTCTGTAGCTATAGCGACCAGTGCTGGCAGCCTATCAGGAGAGATCAAACAGGTCTGTAGCTATAGCAACCAGTGCTGGCAGCCTATCATGAGTGATTAAACAGATCTGTAGCTATAGTAACCAGTGCTGGCAGCCTATCAGGAAAGATCAAACAGGTCTGTAGCTATAGGGACTTGAGGAGTTGATGCAGCCCATACAAGAGGGGATATCTAGGAATAGGTAGGACACTGTTAATGGACACATATTGCAAAGTGACTTGTTTTTAAAAGATCTTTAACATAAAAAGCAGCAGAAATCCCTGTAGTGAAACAACACCTTTAAAAGAAGCAGGCTGGTTTCATAATACAGAATTCCTTACTAACCTCTCTGATGCTGCCTTGGTCCCCGTCAATCTCCACGTCCTGGTACTTGATCTCGACACACAGGAAATGGCTAGGAATGTCAACCTAGATAATCACTGGCTGAAGCAAGTCACTGTGGGGGGTATTTCCCGTGTGTCAAGACTAAGT
This sequence comes from Phyllomedusa bahiana, assembly GCA_025379985.1. Classification (NCBI taxonomy): domain Eukaryota; kingdom Metazoa; phylum Chordata; class Amphibia; order Anura; family Hylidae; genus Phyllomedusa; species Phyllomedusa bahiana. Next base: position 15,679 of record JAODAL010003923.1, on the reverse strand, counting down.
ACTTGGAAGCAGAAATCAGTGGACAGGCAGTGTCCGAAAGGCAGCAGCAGTGGAACGGGGAGGAAAGTCAAGTTTATTTTAATTTTCACAACTAGTCTGTTTAAAGGGGCCTTATCACTACAATGATAGTTTTCAACATGTAGGGAATGGTAAATGAAGACTTTCACTAACTACATTGCTCATTTGATATTTCCCTGGTCAGGGGATAAGAGAAACGGGTTACCATCTATATCTCCCTTTCTGATTAGACAGAGAGCAGGGAGTGACAAAACCATGGTCAGATGGAGCAGAGTCTTTATCTCTAACTAGATTAGATTGTTCACCTTTGATAAACAATTGTTTTCACTCCTTGGAACTCTGTAGCTTTGTTTACTACAGACTAAATCTCCTGCATTTATGTCACTTTAAAGCTCAGATAGTTCAAGAGAAGCTAAATATGCTAATCATTGCTATAGAACCACCCAAAGCCTGACCAGAAAGTGCAAGTCTGAAGGTACCTAAAACTCTGCAAAACAGCATAGTGAGAAAACCCCTTTAAGGCTGAAAACGTCTTTCAACCCCCTCCCACATTTGATGTAACTGTACATCAAGGTCAGAAAGGAGTTCCCACAAATTGTCATACATGTATGGAATACCAGATGTTACATAACTGGAGAGTGTCTACGCATCGAGATGAGTTGCTCCATTTAAAGACATAGATGCCCAGGTCAATAGCGACCATGCATCTAATGGTTTTGAGAGAGGGAGAGGCCTTCCACTTTTCCCTATGGACACACCATGATGTGATCATGGGGTGCCGATGGTTACCAATGACCTCTGGTCTGTCTGGGATATCAGGCTGCCAGGATGATTGACAGTTGGTAAGACATTGCAGTACAGTCATGTAGTACAATGTATTATAAAAAGTGATCAAGAGGTCGCAAAATTTAGTCCCATGTTATATTATAAGTATAAAAAATTTGAAATGGAAAAAATTTAATAAAAAATTGTGAAAAACAAAGTAACATCTGCCACACTTTCACAAATGCTTATTATCAAAAACATAAGAATGAATAAACAAAAAGTCCACATATTTGGTATCGCTGCATCCAGAGCAACTTAGGCTTTAAAGCTGTCATGTTATTCGACCTGCACAACTGAGAAAAAAACAATGTCAAAATGTAACTTTTAGTTCATCCTTCTGCACAAAAAAATTAATAAAAAGGGATAAAAAAAAACATAAGAAATCTAAAATGATACCAAAAAGAAGACATCAATTTATCCTGCTCAGTCAAGGAAGAAATAGAAAAGTTCTAGCACCTCGAATATTACGACAGCATCTAAACAGTTAAATAACCGGGATCAGGGTTATCTTCAATCTTGGCCACTAGTGGCACGTGTTGGCTAGAATTAACAACCAACTATTGGCCAAGATTGAAGACAACCCTGGCTCCACACCCCCTTAGCACCTCCCTAAAACATTATGTGGTGCTAAGTGGCTAAAAGTTTATTGACAATTTGAAAAATTGCTACTAAATTTATAAGCCTTTCAATGTCCTAAAAAATAAAATAAAAAATAAAAAAAATGCCAAAATATAATAGATGTATGGTAATTACTAGTTATAAACTATTTTGCATGGTATAACTTTCTTAGGAGCAGAAATGGTAAAATTTTTTAAAATAATATGTTTTTTCCAAATTTTCACAAAATTTTGATGTTTTTCACAAATACATAAAGACAGTATTTACCAAAATTGGTGACTAAGTGAAAGCACAATGGGTGACATACATGTACGGGGCTGCATCAGTTTTCTGGTGTATTTTCAGCTCAAAAACCGGCAAAGCCCCATTCGCTAGATTTTTATTCAAGCCCACTCCATAATTAGGCACATTATGCGGCGCCTTCAGCACTTTGTAATGCGCCCAGGGCGTGTGGGCATTCTGAGGGCATGTTGCACCACAACGTATAATTCTATGCATTTATGACTGGAGGATGGTAAAATCAGGCGCATTACTGCGGGAACAGACAGACCAAGTTCTAAGTGGTTTACGTGAGCCTGAGTTGTCAATTTAGAGCTAGAAAAAGCCAAATCTCTCACCCACAGTAGAAGAGGTCCATACATTCTGGCGCATCCTACACTACTAATGCGCGCAATAAAATTGATGTATCAGCAACAAAATTCATACATGTCGCCCAATGTGTCACAAAAAACAAGCTCAAATTCACATGTATAGGAAAAAGCATTAAAAAGTTATTCCCACATAAAGTGACACATGTGAGATTTGCTGACTGGGGCCATGAAAGGAAGTTACCAGGATTAGCGGGTGATATACAGTTGAAACCAGCAGTTTCTATCCACTATATAAAAAGACACATATTCATGTTTTTCTCACTTTATATATGCTATGGAAGAAGCCCCATCTGCTGGTTTTTCTCACTCTCTGACATGAAATCAGAATAAACCTTCCCCGTTTTAGGTCAATTAGGAACCAAAATTATTTATATTTTCCAAATGCAGAATAATGAGAGAATTTTTAAGGCATTTTTATTACTTTCTGCAAAGTCAAAAGTTTCCATCCATTTCATTAGTATTTGGTAGTATTGCCCTTAAACTGTAGGACTTGGGTCAAATGTTTGGATCCTTCCACAAGCTTCTCACAATAATTGGTAGGAATTTTGGCCCATTCCTCCTGACAGAACTGGTGTGACTGCGCCATGTTTGTCAGTCACCTTGCTCTCACCGGCCTTTTCAGCTTTGCCCATACATTTTCAATAGGATTGAGATTAGGGCTTTGTGATGGCCGCTCCAAAACACTGACTTGGTTCTCCTTAAGCCACTTTGTAACCAGTTTGGCAGTAGCTTCGGGTCATTGTCTATTTGAAAGACCCATTTCTGCCCAAGCTTTAACTTCCTTCAGTATTGCCACATAATCTTTCCTCATGATGCCAACTATTTTGTGAAGTGCACCAGTCCCTTCCGCAGCAAAACAACCCCACAACATGATGCTGTCACCCCCATGTTTCACATTTGGGATGGTGTTCTCAGGCTTCCAAGCTTCTCCTTTTTTCCTCTAAATGTAATGATGGTCATTATGGCTTAACAGTTCAATTTTAGTTTCATCAGACCACAGGACATGTCTCCAAAAATGTAAGTCTTTGTTCCTGTGCATTTGCACAAATTAATCTGGCTTTTATATGTTTCTTTTGGAGTAATGGCTTCTTCCTGGCAGAGTGGCCTTTCAGTTTCACTGTGGATAATGAGTCAGCATCTTCACAAAGTCTTTTGCTTTTGTTCTTGGGTTGATAAGCACATGTTGGACCAAAGCACGATCATCTCTGAGACACCGAACATGTCTCCTTCCTGAACGTTATGATGGCTGAACATCTTGTTTGTACTTGTGTATAATTGTTTGTACAGAGGAATGAGGCTTCAGGTTTCTGGAAATTGCACCCAAGGATGATCCAAACTTGTGCAAGTCCACAATTAGACTTTTCCATGATGTTACATAGAAGCAGTGTGTTTCTGTTGTGCAGTAACAAAAATACATCCACAGTTGTGTCTCTAATTAACTCAGATGTTGTCAATAAACCTATTAGAAGCTTCCAAAGACCTGACCTCATCATATGGGCGGTCCCAAATTGTATAAAGGCAGAGTAATCCCAGTGTATGGAAACTTTTAACTTTGCAGAAAATAATAAAAATGCCTTAAAAAACTTGCTCTCTCTCATTATTCTGGCATTTGGCAAATATAAATAATTTTGGTTCCTAATTGACCTAAAACGGGGAAGGTTTATTCTGATTTCATCTCAGAGAGTGAGAAAAAACCTGCAGATGGGGCTTTATATAGGGGATGGAAACTTCTGTTTTCAACTGTATGTGTGCAGACAGCCGATCACACCTAATATACCCACCAAGCCAGCGCACCACACACGAGCTATGAGCTGTAGAGGTTGTCATAATAATGTGAATGGACTGTATGTGTAAATAACTCAGATACTAAGATGAATAAGAAAACCTATGTGTGATTGACAGCCCTGCATGTAAGGCTTGGTAGAGATAATGGCCAGTGAGGTCACCTCTCCGCTCCAGCATGTCTCCTCCAAGCTCCATAATTCTCCTCAGTGTCGTATTGCATTTATAGTCCAGGAAATTCTTGGCCATCCTCCTTGTTATCACATTTGGACTGTTGGCTCTCTGTGTGAAGTTCTCAGCCTCGGGCACCACAGGGATGAATGTCCAGGTCTGGGTGTCCAAGTAGACGTGCTCTATACCGTCATATCTGAACTGCATAGACTCCGTGATGCTGCCATCATCTTGTGGTTCACAACTCAGTAATATCTGTACCAAATGGAAACCTGCGAACAAGACAGGAGCATGTTATATAGAATATATGTATATATTGTATGTGTGTGTACACTTCTATGGAGTATCTTTCAACATGTAGGGAAAGATAAATGAAGAATTTCACTAAATACATTGCTGTTTTTGATATTGCCCTCGTCAGGAGATAAGAAAGATTTTAGCTGCTCTGAGTGCACACAAGTGTCTCTAGGTTACTGTCCATATCTCCCTTTCTAATTAGACAGAGAGCAAGGAGTGACGTCACCATGGTCAGATGGAGCAGAGTCTTTATCTGTAACAAGATTAGCCTGTTTACTATTCATAAGCACTGGTTTTCACTCCTTGGAGCTCTGTAGCTTTGTGTCCTACAGATTAAATCTCCTGGACTTATGTCACTGTAAAGCTCAGCTAGTTATAGAGGAGCTAAATATGCTAATCACTGCTATAGAACCACCCACAGCCTGACCAGAAAACATGAGTCCGAATCTGCCTGTGGCTCTGTGAAACATCATGCTGAGAAATCCTCTTTAAGCCCTTTAAGAGATTGTCTCAACATGTGGTTTCACAGAGCCACAGCAGTCTCAGTGACATTTGTGCAGGAGGTTTATAATCTGTAGTGCACAGGGCTACAGAGCTCTAATGGTTCAAACTATTCCTTTAGTTAGGAAAACAAGTTCTTGTGCTAGAGACAAGACTCAGCAGGGGGGGACTCACCATATTGACTGACTTAGAGCAATCAGATAAGAGCAGATAAGAGTAACCAAATAAACTTATGTACTCTAAGAGGAGATAAAATCTTCTTAATATCCTGAACAAAGCAAAATCAAAACATCAATGTAATTGGTAATAGTCTCCATTTACCTTTCCTAGTGAGAAAATTCTTATAAGGGCCAACCCATGTTCACTTTTTATTTGCCGTTTTTTTATCCTGCCATGTAACGGCCATAACTTTTTGACTTTTCCATCAGCCTAGCTATATAAGGGATTGTTTTTTTTCAGTACATGTTGTATATTTCAGCGGTATCATTTAATCCACCACATAATGTATTGAGGAGCTAATATATATGTAGAGTGAAACTTACAAACACAGTGCAAATTTTGAAGGTTTTTTTCTTTTATTTGTATGGAGTTCACTGTGTATAATCCTGCAGTTTGGTACTGTCCTTCTGGCACCAAATTTATAAAGTTTTTACTCTGCATTATGACTTTTTTTTAAGAAAATAAACTTTTTAATTCTTCTGTTGGGCACTTTAGTCAATTATTTTCTACAGCAATTCTCCTGACTTTTTACTTGGTTGCAGTCTCTCTATTTGTAATAAAGTTTATGAATAAGAAAAAAAACGTTAAAACAAAATCTGATTTGCGTCTCAATTTTTCTGAAAATAACTTTTTTATTCTTCCGCCGTCGGACCTACAGTATGGGATGGCTCATTTTCTTGAGGGGAGAGTTCTTGCAACTTTTTGACTTAACTACTGCTGATTTCTCCTGGTGTTTTGGTGCCATCTACTGGAGGGAAATAGATTGCTTTCATTACATTTTATGGTGAACAAAAAGACTCCTGATCGACGCGGATTCCGAATTGAAATACTTGTCTAAAACCAAAAGTAAAATCATCCACATTCACCTTAATATAAAACACACTTTGTAGTTCATACAACTTGTATTTTCGATGGTCGGTTTTTCGTCATAACTTAGAACATGTTCATTCTTTGGTCGGAAAAAACGTGGAAATTTACTATTGATGTCAATGGCATTAGAAACCTTGTGTAAAATGCATCCAGAACTTTTGTATGTATTTTTTAAAGCGGATCTGTATCCAAAACGCCATAGAAATGAATGGGACTCCTTTCTGACTGTAAAATAAACTACCCTAAATCCATATGTATTACCATGGGACCTATGCTAGGGGTAGCAACCTGGGAGTTCCCTGCAGCCAAATCCTCCCAGGTGAATACCAGGGGCTCCTTAAAGGGGTTGTATCATTTCATTAAATGGTCTTCAGAATAAGGGGACAGTGAAAACAAGCAACTTTACAATTGGATGTCAATAGCAAAGCTGTCTTGTTTTCACAGTCTCCCTTATCTTCTGTCTCTGTAAACACAGTTCCCCAGAGCTGGTCGGATCCCTCCTCCTGTCCTGTGGTTGGTTCTGTCAGGCCCGAGGTCGGATTTACGGGAGCATTCCTGTGTCTCTCACTCAGAATAAGGGGCCGGCAACATTTCACTCTGCACAGCCAGAAGAGACACAATAACACTGCAGGGCTTCTACAATCAGAAAACAGCAGAAATGTGCCTCGATCCCTGCTTCTCTCACTCAGATTAAGGGGCTGTAGCAATTTCAATCTGCACACCCAGCAGAAACACACTGCAGCTGATTAAACAATCAGAAAACAGCAAAATTGTGCCATGGTTCCTAACTCTTCTGCATAGAAGGGAGATCTGTGCCGTTCATAGGAACACTGGATTCAACTGTAACAAACCTCCAGCTGAGAGAGGAGAACTCTCATAGACAACTGAGTTCATGGAAGGCTGTCTAGATTGAATGTAGGCCTGTGGTATGTAAACAAACAGCTCTTACAAAATAAGACTGCAGGGAGAGGACAGTGAGATGTGGACTCAGACAGAGAGGTGTGGGGGGGTGGGGGGACAGGGCTCGGGAGCCAGCATGAACAGTGAAGTGGGGGATGATGTCATCACCCTTCAGTTAAGAAACACCCAGCTGGAAGGGGAAGAAACGCCCCTGGATATGTAGAGCTGAGAAATTGAAAATACTTTGAAACATACGAACTTAAGGCACGATACATCCCCTTTAAAGGAGTTGTCTCGTTCCAGCATTTAGCAGCCATGTATGCTGGTTGCTAAGCAGGGCTTGTGAAATGGAGAGGCGTGTTTCTCCTCCCAGCAGGGAGTATCTTCACTCTCTGCAGACGCCCCACAGTGCGCACATAAGGATTCATTCTGTGTGAGCTGGGGGGAAGGGAGAGGTTCTCAGCTGTCTTTGGAAGTGAAAAGCTAAGTGTAACTCGATAGTGTATATCTACATTTCTCGCTCTCTCTATATACTTTGTAACTAGGATGTGCATTTGACAGAAAGGACTCTGGAAAAGATGGATGACTTTTTTTTCTCTGTCTCTCTTTCTCACACAGCAATATATCCTGCAGACTATTACACCTCTGACCTCTACAGATCTGCAGAACAAAACTATATGCTTTATGTGTTTGTGTTTAAATGGGACTGCAGATCTGTGTCCTGCACAGTTCATTGCCTCAGCTGCTGCTGTGTTTTTTGTTTTACATGTTACTGCCAATGTAAGACTGCATCTGTCACATGGGGCTGCTGTTTTCAGTGGGACTGCCGATGTTAGACTGCACTTCTTACATGGGACTGCCGATGGTTGTGTTTTTTCTCTCTATCTATCTATCTATCTATCTATCTATCTCTCACTCTCATCCGTGCACCATGCTTAGACACATGTCCCCCTGCGCGCTCCCGTCGGCGACCAGTTCTCTGCATCTCCTGTGTGTGTGCACTCCCATTCGCAACCTAGCTGTAACCTTCCACAGACATAAGCTCAGCACCACTCAGAATCATCTTAACAGGATTATAGGACCCCGGGCAAAACAGCCAATGTCCCTTGTTTACACAACCAGGAGTGGTGAGATGGGTCAACCATTGCAGAAAACAAAATCGGCAAAATGTAACTTGTGAATCCAGACATGTCTTCTTATCACTACAAGTCATGATTTTTCTTCTTCTACCAAGGTGGTAGGAGATTTGAATGTTGAGGCAGGCGATCATAAAATTAGTGTTAAATGCTGGTCTGTGCATATATACTGTAAACATGAGGCCGTATGCTCATGGGGCTGCAGAGCAAATGTCAGTATAAACCATGCATTAAGGTGGCCCTGCCGCACTCCCTGCCCTGACTCTCTCCAGGCTAATATCGCTTTTATAGATTCAGGAGACTCTACCAGCACTAACCCCACTTAGGCTTACAATACACTCAAACTATACTGATGAAGCAGAGCACCGTCATCTCCCACCAGGCATCACTAACCTCAGACTATCAAGAAAGTAACTATTGTTAATGCACCGTGAGCGCTCCATAACTTTTCATGCCTTGCTCCCAGGACTGGGCCAGCCCACAGAGAAATAAGGGAAACCCCAGATGGGCACCTGCGCATGGCAGCCCCCTAGGTTGGGCAGCCGTTGGGCTGTTTTTCCAGACAAAAGGCAATAAGCAAGAGCCATATGCAATATGTGCAGTCATGTACAATAGTTGTAGAGTGGGCCCAAAGCATCAACTACATTAATGGGCTAAAGTATCAACTGCATTGATGGGCCCCAAGCATCAACTCCACTGGTGGGTCCCAAGATTCAACTGCACTGATGGAGCCTAAGTATCAACTCCTCCAGTGGGCTCCAAGCATCAACTCAACTGAAGGACCCCAGGAATCAAGTCCACTGATGGACTCCAAGCATCAACTCCACTGGTGGGCCTCAAACATCAACTGCACTGATGGGCCCCAAGAATCCTCTCCACTGATGGGCCCCAAGAATCCTCTCCTCTGGTGGGCCCCAAGAATCCACTTCACCAGTGGGCCAACATCGCTTGCTCCCCTCTGTAGGCTCACCCACACACTCAAGATAATATTTCACACGGCTTCTTCTCAAGTCCTATGGTCTTCAGTCTCTCCATCTGAATATTAGGCAAGCCACTGCGGCCTTCAGTTTATCACCAGTTCTTGGAGCCTACACCAAGTTAAGCCATCGAGAAATACTGTTCCACAGATCAAACTTTAGTTTCAGTACGCAACACACATGGACCACGTCCCTCAAACTCTTTCTGAGGAAGCAGGTTTGATACCCAGCGAAACGCGTCATGAAATTTTATTAAATATTAGACCAAATCAACTTTCCTAGTTGGGTCGATCCCTGAGATTCACTTAGTGCCCTAGCAACATGTTCCGTTAGCTGCCTCCATCCAGGAGTCACAGCATTCTACTTACTACACTCTCCTCGGCGTCCCTTGTGGTTGTTTGGCGGGAAACGGGCCAGAGCAGCTTTGTTTGCACTGAAGTGGTGAAAGTTACTCAGCGTGCTGTACTATGGATCGTACAGCTAATCTAGGTGAGCACCTATCTTGTCACTACCAAGGAGGAAAGCCTGCAGCTCGGCGGGAGGAGTCTTCTATCTACACCTCATCCCTCAAACTCTTGAAGCCAGAGCCAGCGGCAGAGACATAGTTTTTGAGGTGTTTTCAAGCATCGTGACCTGCCTTTCAGAAAGCCCATCATTATATACACATTCATAAATGCACAACATACTTGTACAAGCAGAGGAATCTCCCAGATAAGCATCTAATCTATTCAAAGCAGCATGTGAACATTTTCAAAAAAATCTGATACTAACCTACCTTTCCCCTGCTGCTCCCCTATGATCTGCTCCTCCTCACTTCTTGGTTCTAGTCCCAACTCCCTGGAGAGGCTCACGCTCCAATGTAAGTAAATGGAGAGCAAGCTTCAACATTTGAGACACAGACTCGGACCTGAAGCGGAGCGTATCACTGGGAGTTCTGGAGCAGTAGCAGTGGGGGGAGTAGAAGGTAAGTATCAGTAGTTTTTTTTCTTGCCCACCCAGGCAATAAATTTTTTTTAGTGGACAACCCCTTTAAATGAATCGTCCTCTGTCCAGGTACCGTAAGGAAGAGCGTAGTCATCATCCCCTTACTGCTGTCTCTAACCAAGGCATATTTTAATAATCAAGGACCAACAGGGAAGAACACCAATCTGGCAAATGAAAAGGAGGCAGAATCCAGGCCTCAGCTCTATTGGGTACCAAGTCCAGGACACATTCCCTATTTCTTTTAATGAATAGACATTGCCAAGTCTGGGGGAAAAAACAACTATATTTATTTGACAATAGTAAAGGAATGTGAAAGTTTCTATTTTTGGACAAGTTATAATGGATAAATAGGATATTATCTCACCGACAGTCTGGTTGGACCCAGTCTTCGTTAACTGCAGTTCATGTCTGTAGATAGCCTCTGCTTCTTTATCAAACAGGAGTTCCCTCTCCCAGTACTGGGAATCCACGTTCTTCATCCATGGAGCCACGGGGACAGTTTTTCCGGTATCACTATTGTACATCTCAAACTGCTGATCATCCACACATCCGACCTTGCAGAACTCAGGCAGCCCGAACCCGGGAGCTGAGACTCCCGTGAAGTAATAGCTCAGAGAGTGGCGGTCTGGAAGAGACATATAGAGTGTTACATATCATATTAGCCTGACATAGGGGGTTGGGTGGTGGTCTACCGATATGTAGGAATACTTTTATGGACATGAACGTTTGGATTGAACGGTTTCCTTAGTCCTAGATAACAATGTTGGTCCTGAGGGAGCTTGTCAGGCAGATAAAGACAAGGAGAAGGGTACATACAGTACATTTTTTGGCAGTATACTGAGTAGTAGTGTTGCTCAAATCTGTCCCTGTTTGGTTGACCGAAAGAATTCAGGTTCAGAGTTAACCCAAATCTTTTCTCTAAATCTTTTTCACTTGCTGAGGCTGCTCCATACGCAGTGGGTACTCGCTGTTACAGCTGACACCGGTCACTAACAGCAGGGATCAGAGCTGTTTGCATCGGCACCAATTATTTAACCTGCCGAATAAACATTGTAAGTAAAAAAAAAAAACAATGACAATTGCGATTCTTGTTCATCTCTCTGTACATAAAATGGAACATGAGGTGATAAAAAATTGTATAAGTCCTACAGTGGTACCAATAAAAACATCAGTTTGTCCTACAAGAAAATACCCATACACAGCTCTGTATACAAAGAAAAAAAAGGTATGGCTATCAGAGAAAATTGATGTATAAACATTGTTTTGCACAAAAATAATGCTACAACCTAAAAAATATATATATAACTTGGGTATAGGAGTAAAACCAATTTGTCCTGTATTCTGCAGGTTTAATGTTTTAAAAAATAAAAATAAAAAACACTTCCAGGATTACAGTATTTTCTTCATCCTGCCTTCCAAAAATTGGATTGAAAGGCGATCAAAATATCATATCTACCCCAAATTGGTACCAGTATAAAAAAGTCAACTCATACCGCAAAAAATAAGCCCAGCTCTGTATACAGAAAAATACTGGTGCTTTAGGGGCTTTGCAAATGCGACATGGCACTCACCAAAATCTGCGTTCCAAAAGTCACAGAGCGCTCCCTCTCTTGTACGCCTTGTCATGCGCCCAAACAGCAGTTTACACCCAGATATAGGGAATTGCTAACTTGGAAGAAATTGTGTAATACATTTTTGAGTCCTTTTTTTCCAGGATTCCTTGTGAAAATGAAACATTTCCAGCTAAATCTTAGAATTGGGAAAAAATTTAATTTTTAATTTTCATTTTCTGTGAAACACCTGTGGGGCTAATATACTCACTGTAGCCCTGGATATATTCCTTGAGGGATGTTGTTTCCCAAATAAGGTCATTTTAGGGGTGTCCAGAAACCTATAATGGTGTGTAAAGAATCTTGTGAGGAAAAATAGACTCCAGAATCCTCCTATTCTGAGGCTTGTGGTTCAGTCAAAGAGTGCACTAGGGCCACATACAGGATATCTCTAAAAACGGTAGAATCAAGGGAATCAACAGTAAGTTGTGTTTCCCTGGTAAAATCTGTAGTGTTCCAGTAAATATTGGATTAAAATTAAAAATTTGCAACAAAAAAAAAGTGGAGTTTTGAAATTTCACCTCCACTTTGCTTTATTCCTGTGAAATACCTAGAGTGTTAATGAACTTCCTAAATGCTGTTTTGAATACTTTGAGGGATGTAGTTTCTTAGATGGAGTAATTTATGGGGGTATCTAACATACAGGCCCCTCAAAGCCACATCAGAACTGGACTGGTCCCTGAAAAAATTTATGTTGCAAATTTTTTTGTAAATCTGAAAAATTACTACTAAATTTCTAAGCCCCTAATGTCTTAATGAAATAAAAATACATTTAAAAATGATGCCAACCTGCAGTGGACATATGGTAAATGCTGGTTATAAACTATTTTGTGTGGTATAACTATCCGTCTTAAAAATGGCAAACTATTCAATAATATTTTTAAATTTTTCACAAATAAACAAGGATTGCATGGATCAAAATGTATTACTAACTTAAAGCACAAGGAGTGACACGTATGAACTGGGAGCACACACACCAGTTCTAAATAGCTTTAGGGTAGTGTAGAATGCACCAGTATGTATGAACCTGTCCTACTGCGGTTTATACATTTGGCGCATCGTAGATGGATCACAGGATAATGTTGGTTTGATCATACTCACTACTAGTCGACCAGTCAAGCCAGCTTCGTCAATGGTGTAACAATGCACGGAAATCTGCCCAAGCTAGCAGCATAAATAATCGCAAGAATGGTTTTCCAGCACAACCCAATGAAGATATAAAAGTATGCAAAAAATGTATTGAGTCCAATGCATAAAAACAAAAATTATGCACACCAAAATGACAGCAGCTGTCATTTTGGTGTGCATAATTTTTGTTTTTATGCATTGGACTCAATACATTTTTTGCATACTTTTATATCTTCATTGGGTTGTGCTGGAAAACCATTCTTCGCTGTAATGTTGGTGGGAAGCCTAAATGTGCTGCATTGTAAGCGCAATGGTTGGTGCACAAGAAAAGACTGTACAGAAACCCTGACAGCTCAGACCATGCTAACTAATGTTAATTATCAAACTATATTACAATTACAAAAAAATTACAATAACATGAAATGAATATAAAATTATATAATTTAACATTTTTGACAAATTAAATGATATAAAAATAATATTAAATTATATATTATAAAATTAATACAAATTTAAATACTATAAAGTTAGAAAACCAATACAACATCTAGGATACATCCCGTTCTCAATGGGGTACTCACGGAGTTATTGTAGTGTTATCAATGATTACAGAGACCTAAACTGTATGATTGACACTTAGGAGCTTCTGTTCTTCTCTATTGAGTTACTTCTTCAATGTAAAATTTATTATGTAAATAATAAAAAAAAAATAATTTCTTTGTTTTATAATTAAAATCTTACAAAATACTTTTTTAATACTTTTATATTGTACGTTAATTTTCGTTCATCAAAATGTAGGTCAGTGGATCAAGCTTTATCCTCCATACGGCAATAGCTGCCATACCACAGGTCTCGCTGATACTTGTTGTGCACCAAACAAGATCACTACCATAGTTTCTAGTCACCGACATGCTATTCTTATGCCTTTTCATTTGTCGTCTGCTGTGATGCGTTGGTAATCACTGATAATACTACACTAACTCCATTAATACCCAATTGAGAGCGGGATTTCTGGTAGATGTTTCATTGGTTTAATTAATTTAGATTAATTAATTTAACATTCATTTTAGATTATTTAATTTTATATAGTTTGATAATTATCATAAACGAGTTTATATTTTTTAGTGGTATAAATTAAGAAATAATTAATATTTTTGGCCTTATTGGCAATTCTAGTTTTTCTACGACAACTTTGGCCACAGTCAGACCCCTTTTAACTTGGTCTGGCTGGTACCGACAGTTTTGCGTCTACTTTTGGTGTTACACATTCATAAATGTGTCTAATCCTACGAATCTGGTACAACACACCCCCTTAGAGTTGGCACATTAAAAAGCGCCAGTCCAGGCGCAGAATGCGCCAATAGCGTACGACTATTCGTACCTCTATGGAACAGGACTATGACAGGTTTCTTGCCTCAAAGCACTCCAGAAACCTGGCGCAACCCCTTTCATACATGTCGCCCAATGTGTATCGAGAAAACAGTCTCTGAATCACATGGTTAGGTAAAAGTATCAAAAAGTTATTGCCACATAAAGTGACACGTCAGATTTAAAAAATTGGGCTCTGTCAGGAAGGTCAAACAGGGCTAAGGGGTTAAAAAGCACATCTTGTCCTGCAAAAAATAAGCCCTCACATGTCTATGTAGACAGAAAAATAAAAAAAGTTGTGGCACTTGGAAGTCGGGGAGAAAAAATACCAAACCAATGTAGAAGAAAATCCCTCTAGCAGAAAATTATCATAAAAAACTTGTCTACTTGTTCTTCCTGGGGCACATCTACATGATGTAGCAACCATACCCAGGTCCTAGGGCTTGAGGGTCTTAAAGAACATTCTGCTTTATCAGAAGACACCAGTATCAGAAATGGTGCATGGCAAGTGAGGACCTTGTTACATCTTCTGTTTAGGGTTCAGAAGTCACCAAATGTAAATAACTCACCCCTCCATCTATAATTTAAGATGACTAAGGTATTTACTTGTATCGATCAGTATCAATCAATGAGTTCTCTACTTTTGTTATTAGTAGGAACTGCCATGAAAATATACAGCCTCTACCCTGGACAGTATGCTGAACCCCTTACAATGGGTGTGCATGGTGAGCCCACTAGATATACTAACTATAATCTCAATGCATCTCGTATACTATTGGCAGAAGTTGAGTGTCCGTCTGGTTTTTATGTTAATAGTAATTTTTTCCAAAATGGTTAGAAAACTTCAGACACATTGGGGCTCTGGGAGCTCTCAGAGTGTTCTTCTTACAGTCTGCAGGGTACATGACACAGCCATCTGTGAAAAGACATTATAGGGATATAATTCTCCCCACACTCACCTGAATACACCGCAGACACGCACAGGTGGAGCAGGATCAGGTGCAGCATAGTCTCCATCCTCTGTGTGAAATATGAGCCAACTCCGAATGATAACGACTTCACCCAAAAGCTGTTTACCTCTGTAACGTCTGGTGGTTGCCCACCCAATGTACACAGATCTCTGCTCTGATAGGCAGGTTGTTATCCCTCCAATAAGCGAGCAAGACTCACGATCTAAAAACAGTGTTGGTTCGATGCCAGGACAATAAGAGGAAACCAAGATCTGGAGAATGAGTGGCAAAGACATGACTTTTAATTTTAACCCGTGCTTGTCTTCATTACAGGGAAAGACAATACATTTTCCATAAAAAAGCAAAATGTCCACCTCCTACAACTGACCACCTGATCACATAATGCAATGGATCAGCCCAGGAGTAGAAGCTACTGATGACTATGAATGGAGCCCAGCAAACAATGTCCCCAGCACACAAGTACTGTATGCAAATTCAGAAATAATTTAAAGGGGTGTTCTCGCCATGCTGCTTCACAAAGCCTGCTATTCACAGCCAGCTTCAGGCTCATACTTCCTGTACATGTTGTGGGCCATTCTACAACTTTAGGCTCCCACTTCCTATTCAGGCTGTGGGCAGTCCTACACCATCTATCTCCGATTTCCTGTTAAGGCT